>JAHBCN010001238.1:10000-125732 GCA_019359885.1 Listronotus oregonensis | reverse complement strand
TCCCTAGATTTTGATAAAAACATAAATAGTCCCATAAAAATCTACTTTTGTTAAAATAATATTTCCATAAAAATTAAATATTGACTAAAATACATTCGGTATATTGAGCTTGCTATATTATTAGCTTATTTCTAAAGTATTTGCACCTCAATGTTTGTTTGTACTGTTACAAATAAAAATTAATTCAGTTATCATATTGCGTACGCTCGTTTGATCGGTCGCTCGGTCAGCGGTACACTGAACGTACGTATATACCGTCGTACTTTTTAAAGACTAAAAAAAAACTTAAATGTATACCTTAGTAGTTAGATTTCAAACTTTAGATCATATATTTTTCTTGAAAAACAATAACAAACATTATAGTTGAGTAGACATGATTAAAATATAGCTCTATTTTAAATATTGATTTACATAAAATAATAAAGCTTGTTTTGGAAGTTATTTTGCTAAGAAAAAATATCTGCATTAGACATAATAATTGTAAAAAGTAGCGTCTTCTTTACTTATAATGCTGTTAGTATAAATTGTTCTCTTAGTGATTTTTTTGTATTTTGATAATTATTCTTTTTTTTTTAACAATTCGCAGAAAAAAAATATATCCTTATAAATATTCTAATTTTTGTGATAAATACAGTTGGCTAACTACTCTATATAATATTTTAATATGACATTTTTTTCTACAACTGGATACTGCGAATTACTGAAGCCAAGTTATACCGTTCAGAAAGGCTTTAATTTTAAGCACTAGCTATGAGTCTAGTGCTGTTTAAGTCCATCTTAATGCAGAGGTATTTTAGTAGTGTTTGGTTTCAATGACGTTTGTTTCTATAATCTGTAAACAAACGCTTATTGAGGTTAAAGTTAAATTATTTCTATATTTGGGAAAATCAGATATATTTTCCTTAAAATAAGCTTGCTAAAAAATCAACGAAAGGACCTTTGGAACCTTTAAGATCTACTATGCACTATTTAAAGCGACGTAGATTATTCACACACTTTCCTAAAAAGGTGGATATTTGTCTTAAATAATAGAAGCCAAAAGAAAGTAAAAAACAAACATCCTTTTAGTTGTATTACACGCAAGAGCGCAATTAAAAACGAACGAACACAAACTAATATATATAAAGGTGTGATGTGTATGTGAGAATTAAAAATATATCCGAAATTTATCTATAAAAAGTATTTATCCCAAGCTCGTTTACCTATACCTTCTAATTAAATACGGTGTAAAGTTCCGTTCATTATCTCTTAGCAAGAATTGTATTCAACAGCAATACCAAACAGATTATCTCTCAGTTGCCTGTGTAAAGTACTTTAAGATTATTTGTTTGATTTTTGTTTTGGTTATTTTGATTTTTTAATTTTTGTTAATAATATTAATATAAAGAAATTTATAAAGAACATGTATTAACTGACTATTAACAGCATTAAAAGTACCTATCAAATTGTATTCTTGTTTAGTATCTTTCTTTTATAAGTTTTTTATATTTAATTTTTATCACTGTTTTTATTTAAAAAGAATGTATATGCGATAAAATATACAGCAGGTTAAAGCGGACCTTATGTTCTAAATGTGGTTTAAATACATGTCTAAACATACCAAACCCATTAAATAAATATTAGTAGTTTGTGTATCATATATTTGTAATATATTATGTATGTGTTCGATGTTATTAATAATAAATAATTAGTTAAAAGAGGAGCAAGAAGCACGAAAAAATGTGTTTCCAAGACTTAAATATATTTTAATTACCTAGATAGCAGATGAAATGTTAACATATTTTGATACTAAATTTCTTAAATATCTAATATAAATTCTGGTGGCATTCTTGTTATATTTAAACTAAAAATTTATTTTGTAATGTTTTTTTTTCTAGAACCAAAGACAATTATAGTTTTTAATATAGACGCCTAGATACTTTGTGTATATACTTTTTGCTTATGCTTGAATTTGGTTAGAATATTTTATTTTTATTTGCTTGCAGCGTTATCGTTTCGATTAGATAAATAATTATTTTAAATTATAATCAAATATTAAGTTTCTCGTTCAGCTTTTATATGCGAACAAAAAGTTAAAACTTATGTAATTGATCGTCATATAATATAAAATATAAATAGAGAGTTGTTTAAAATTCTGCATAAAATTTAAATTTGCCCTATAGGTCAAAAATTTTAAGAAATGGAGAAGCACAAAACTAATTTGTGTTATTGTTTATACATATATATATATATATATATATATATATATATATATATATATATATATATATATATATATATATATATATATATATATATATATATATATATATCTCTGAAATATTTCCTACTAGCATCCCCCAACCTCGTAGTCTCTAGCAACCTTAACTTTTTTTAATTTAAATTTAATGATAATATAAACAAGCCGGAGTTTATTCAAAGTTGATCGAGGAAAGACATATTTTTATTACAACCCATAAGAAAGAAAAGAAAAAGTTGGGTGGCTAGATAGCTTAAGAAGTTACGGGGAAGGTGTTGAACATATTTAAAAAAAATAAAAATCAAATAAAATGTTTTATAATTTTTCCAAAAAATAGCAGATCTTTAAGCTATTTTATACAGGGTAGTGACACAAGCGAGCGTCGGTCATTAGCCCCCAAATAAATACTATTAAATTAAGTAATATTTTTTTATTATAACACTCTGTGTTTTTATGCATATTTTAGTTTATTCGTAAATCTTTTTGAATTTGCACAAGACCCTAATTACAAAAATCTATAAATATCCTATTTTTAAAATCATGCCCTGAAAGTAATTGATTTAGGTGCACATGCTATTGGTGCAGCCTATTACAAATTACTTAGGTCTGCTGTTCTTCTATATGGGTCTTGAGCAACAGCTACAATAACGGTAAACTAATTTTTTTATTTTCCACGGGCTTTGCTCTGTCATGCTTTTTGTATTTAACTGCATTGTCATGTCTAATCTATCCATCAGTCTTTAAAATCTTGTATCTAGGTGTCTTTTATCAGGAAACCCCCTTGCCGTACACTCTGGATGCAAAAAAACAGTTCTTTAAGTATTTTTTAAGGAAATAAATCATATCAATTGCATCGTTTAATTAATTTTAATTACAAAATTGTAAATAGATAATATCCACAAGATGGCAACAAATTTAACAGCATTACGCAAATAATTAATGACATTGTCATGTCTACGATAGCTTATTTTTTTACAGCCGCCTAGATATTATGTTACATATTTACTGTGAACAGTAAAACAGGTGTATTTTCGTAAATATCTACAAAACCTTCGAGAATTTAAAATCAACTGTTATTATACAAAAGAAATGCTTTTTCATTTTGCATTAAATGGTAAAAACATATACGGGGAGTTGCTTTTAAAAAACATGAGAACAATTGATTTTAAATATATCATGTTTTGAACCTTACCTGTAAAAAACATTTAAAATTAAAATAGGTTAACAGTATCTCTAGACCTTTTTTGACATAGTCCATACCATACCGGGAGTCAAAAAATCGTACTTAGATTTTTAATGTTTTGCTAGTCGGCGAAAATTTTTTTAGGTTTTTAATTGCTTTTTCCTAAAATACTAATAAAGTTAAATTTTAAGAATTAATAAAGTGCACTAAGATGAACCGAAATATGCGTACAAATCCAGGGTGTCTCATTAAAAAAAAAACTTCATACTGTCAGACTTATTTGGGCCACCCTCTATACCCAAGGATATTTTTCTGATATAGATTTCTACGAATAGTATGGATTGTCATATAAATGAAATTTCAAACCTTATTTATTCAGGAGCTAATGACCGATCCGCAAGTGTGACTATCCTGTATAGTACCTAATAATAAAAAAAATAATTGTCAGATCAGTGCTGAGTATATATTATCCTTTTTTAAAAAATGTTATTGGCGTGTGAATCGTTTAAAAATTTATTAAATATTTTAATTGTTTTGAACATCAGTTTTAATCATGAGAAAAGAGTTAGGTAATAAAATAAAAAAAAATTAAAGTTAACATTATTTACATACAGAAATGACTGCTTCTTACTGTTACCACTGTTATAGCTTTGGCAATCATGTTCATTTATGTTGCAACATGCGTACGAAATTTTGTCGATTGACGCTCGCTCGAGTAATCCCAAGCGAGCGTTCAAGCCTATTACCAAAAATTTAGCATTGCTTTGTGCGTCTATAGTAAAAGGTATAATTGTCTTTGATAGAACATATCAATA
The DNA here is from genome assembly GCA_019359885.1 of Listronotus oregonensis. Lineage (NCBI taxonomy): Eukaryota > Metazoa > Arthropoda > Insecta > Coleoptera > Curculionidae > Listronotus > Listronotus oregonensis. The sequence goes on along the minus strand of JAHBCN010001238.1, from coordinate 121,495 downwards.
TGCGTTATCTAAATATTTATGGTTTTAAATACAGTACACACGTTACAGCAAATTGCACTAAATATTAAGAAAACCACATCGTGACATGTGTACACAAAGAAGATATCCTGCAAAATATTTTTTGATGCCATCCAAACTTTACCAAATTTTTGGTCAAGTAAAAAACTAAGTTATTCTTTTATGATTTAAAATAATATTGTGGTACCTTACTTTAATAAAATTTTAAAAATATTTAAGTATTATCTGCTTTTTTAATGAGACCAAATTTGTATGAATAATACAAAAGAGTAGAACCACCTTTAATTATATGTACTGGTTAAAACAGACGCATAACTCAACCTCTTTTTTATGCACTTTTCAAATATGAAAAAATAAAACTTAAAGATATTATATGACGTCAAATTTAACGTTAAATTATACTCCAAGTTTCATTTGAGTCAAGTGATTTTTGGTGACTTTCGGTTTCATTTTTTGATTTCTGAGAATATTCTGCGTCTAACTGTACCCATTTATCAAATATTCACAGCTAAAAATTTTAATAAAATCAAAGCTGTCAGAATTTGGTATATGGGGTACTGTTAAACGCAGAATGTGTCCAAAAATGTAAAACTATACAGAGTATCTCATATGAAAATTTAAAGTAAAGGCCATTTTCGGTGAAACTGGAAGAATTTTACTTGTCACAAAACGTCATATTCAACGTTATATGATATTCACAAGTTTCCTTTTTCTATCTTGAAAATTACAGAAAAAAGTTGGGTGCTTCTGGATCACCCGGAATATTTAATTAGAGATAGTTTCGCCCAAATTTTGCCATGTAACCCTGCTGCAATGTATTTTATTTTCATGTGTTATTCATAAAAATTTGGTTTTATTAATAAAAACCCATACCTGCAGATGTAAGCAGCCGGGTATAAGACTATTAGTATAACAATATAGGTGAGTTAAATCTTAGGTGGGATTACATTTGTCCATGTCCCTAAGATATTTTTTTAGCAATTTAAATGTATAAAAATAATATTAAATCGTAGGTATTTTAGTTTTTACGAAAACAAAAAGTGTTAAGACATCCACGGTACGTTAGTACTTATGACTTTTAGGCCAATCATTAGAGATTTTTTTTTGTAATTAATATTAACAGATATCTGACTGCGCCATGACTTCTGGAATTACCTGTAGATTACTAAAATCAAAAATCCAACCAATTTTTTTTCAAGTAATTTTTTTAACCAATAATTATTAAAAAAGGGCCTTTTTTCATTTTTGTTTGTAAATGTAACAAAAAGTACTGGCTATATTACTTTACTCATAAAAAGCCCTTTGTAAAGAATTCAAAAACCTACAAAATGGTTTGTGAAAAATCCGATGCGACCATTTTTCACCGAGAAAAGCCGGAAAAACGCTTAAAACATTTTTAAAAATTCGTTTCTCCATTAATTTTTAATATTAAGGGCTGATTTTTTGGGAAATGATAGTCAACACCATATACTTTGAGCTGCCGAAAGATAAAAATTGTCGCATTAATAGTTTTTATACGCACTATAAAAAAATTAGGCCTTTATCTTGCAAATGCCATGAATATTAGACAAATGGTCCGATTTTAATTTTTAAAACGGCTTTTTAAAGTTGAGATTAAAAACTACAAAATTGTATATCTCACATTTTCATATAAGTTTGGAGAACATTGTTAAAAATGTTTGTGAACCTAGCGTGTCGAGCGAAAATTCATGACCAAGATGTACTGAGTCGCCCGTGGAGGGGGCATCCAACAGCGAAGGAGAAGCGAGAGAAGGGCTGTGGGCATCGGGCGCGGTGCCCCCTCCACAGTATATCTTTTATTTTGCTATAATGATTGGAGTATTTGTGGACTATCCCAAGATAAACGAAAATGATATTAAAAAGAATGTGAGTAAAAAACTTTATTCAAGTATATCCTTTTAAACTAGTATGTTTACCTACTAATTTTTAAAATAGTGACATCATTGACAATTTCTTTTGTTTTCAGTAAGATACTATAATATTAACATTATATTAGGAATTATGTAAAATAGTTTAGCTGTTAAGCTAAACTTATTAAGTCATTTGGATTTTAAGTTCTTATTAACAATCAGAATCTCTTATATAGTATAAATGTTACTTAAATTTATGGCATTCAAATTAAACAATTTTAAGAAATTTTAATTCTAATACTGACATCATACCATGTCCATGTACCTGAAAATAAAACCTCTGTTTTAACAAGCATACCATAATCAAAACATTGTTTCAAATAGTCTTATAGAAAATGTGTTGCAGACATATTATTTTTTAAACTATTTTCTTATTTCTCATAACTTAATTATTATTTACTTATTAACAAGTATGCTACATTTTGTTCTAACTGACTTATTCTTTAACTTCTTGTAATGTGTTAATTATAATAAGTGTCTTATATACATCTAACATATTAGGGCACACTGTGTGCACGCATCTCTTGTGGATTTTTCGTGTCGCCTCAAATGTTAATAAAACGTTATTGTAATTGTTGTCTGTTTAAGAGAATACGTTATTTATTAAAACCTTTCTTTAAGTATAAGAAAATCTATTAGATGTTAACTTTCTAACTGCAAATAATATTTTAGCTTTGGTATAAAAACAACAACAACATTTATTTAAATAATTATAATCTCTTTGCGTACCAACACATTACTTACATATCAGTTGTTAAAAAATAATTTAATTAAATTGGTCACCCCCATATAGACAAAAAAAGGTCATAGAAATAATACAACCTACAAATACGGTTTTAAGTAAATGTTTAAGTTTTGTTTTTCGGTTATAACTGTTAATAATATGACATATCTTATAATTTACATTAAAAAACAAGTAATTAAAACTATAGGTCTTTCTAGAACTGAAAAATACTAGATTGTTATTGATAAAAAATCAATATGTTTAGTCTTAAATTTAGACATTTTTATCATATCAAATAACACTAAGGTAACAACAGATTTTTACACATTTATATTTAAACCAAAATTATAAATTAATATTTTTATAGTTTGTAGTTATTTAAAAAATATTTAGATAATCTGTTAGCTACAATATTAAAAAAATTCGGTACATAGTTTGTTTGTACTTGATCTTCATTTAAAACGATACTGTAGAATAGAGGGCAAAAATATATTTTACAACAAATTTTTCCAACCCTAGTTAGCGTTGTTCAAATCAAATAAACTTTAACTTTATTAAAAGAGAAATCATTTTTTTTTTAATATTTATGTAATTTTGTTCGTTTTACGATGACTTGGTGGTATTAACAAAACATCATTTTTTATATCTCTATAACTTTACAATTAATTTTAAAACATTTTGCCAAAAGGCGCGGTAGTTAAAAGCCGCGTTTCATCTTAATGTTCCAAATTCAGCACATTTATTAAATGTTACGCGATAACCATCAACAATCAGCTTTTTAGGCATAAAATAAAACCTAAAATATCTGTGTTTCATAAACATTATGACTAAAGATTAATGGTAATGTTTTTTCATTGATTATCTTTTTATTTACCTCCATGGCACAGCGTTGTGTTACTAAAATTTCCGATTAGAAATTGAGGCATATTTTTCAAAACTTACCGGTATTTCCATCGTCGGTTTATCTCAGTAGATACCTATTCCAATCCCTTGGTTGATTTTTATTATATCAATTGATATACCAGATTAGGTCTTCTTTAATTTAGGGGCCTTTCTTCCAGTTTTTTCTATTTGGTATAATGGTTTGAAAACTTTAAAAATATAATGGGATCATTTTATCGAAGGTCATGTAGTTATTAGAACATGAAGTCTCTATGCACATATGGTATGATGATCGTGGGGGTTTCGATCGTCACAAGATATGAATAATCATGTGGTGCTCTACTTTCTAGGTGAAAGAAAGGGCAGTCATGTTGCTTACAATAAAAACTGTAGGTATCCTGTTACCATAATCGATAGCATCCCATACCATTAAACCGAAACTGTGAATTATATCTTCACCACATTGCCTTCTTATCACTTTTTGCATACCAAAAAAAAGTGTTTTTTATCACCAAAGATCACCTGATTCCATTCCTGATTCCACATAAGCCTATATCTGCACCCTTGCAGTCACTTGCGTCGATGCTCCTGAGACGATGGCAACACCCAACGTGGACGTTCAGAAAAATGCTAAAAACTCCTTATATGGCGATACACTATACGCATCTCGACTACACTTCAAAGAACCAAAGTCTTAGTCAGTGATCTTGCTGCTCTCTATTGTACCTCTACGACGTCCAGTGCACTTAGCTGTGTATCCCTTTGTAGCCTTCTTGGATTCATGCGTGTAGGGGTCGATTTGTTCTTATATTTTCCGCACGTAAGCCCAAAATTCTGCCCCTTTCCAAATCACTAAGCCAACAAAAACCAATTCTTCGCATTTAAGGTATATTGTCTGCTAAAGTAAATCACTTTGAAACAAAACCTTTGAATGTTAAACTACAAGTGTGAGGAAAAATTCGTAAGATTTTAATTGGACATAACAGTTCAAAGTGATCCCTTTGTAAGGCTGGAAATTTAATAATATAATAAAGAAACTTGTAAGATATGCCGTTTTACCTTTCTTTGTCAGTATAATTTATAAACCTTTTTTATAAGCAATGCTTTCCTAAACTAGATAAAAATGACCTGAAGGTAAACATTTTTTTTAATGTTTTTTCTCTTCTCTTCTTCCTATTATGGTTCTAGTGTATGTTAAGTATAAACAAATTGTGCTTATAATTTTTTAGCTAACATTATTTTCCCACATAGTATATAAATAAGGAATAGTCGATTTTATAATTTTTAAAACAATTTTGCCCCTTTGTGGCCAATTTACAAATTTGAAAATATTTTTTTATAGTTTTTCTAACCATGTAGGATAGTTTCCTTCTTCGGTGTGAGCCATTTAATGCGACAATTGTTTTACTATTATACCAACCAAAGTAAAATCTTATTTGCAGCACACACAGGATTACGATTTTGAATGGATATACATATTTATAATTGAATGAAAACTATTTAAGTAAATAACTAAGCATTAGAAAAAAATGTTGATTTTGACGTTACTAAAGTTTGTGGATGGATCTTACTTTATATAATCTTCAAAAAACGTATATTTTGTTATTACTATAAACTAAAATGTATTAATTGTGTCAAAATAGACTTAACCAATTAAACCTGTCACTGAACTTCCAATGAAATCCGAACTTTTTTTTTGAGTAGATAACCCTAAATACTTTTATTTTTTTTAGACAAACAGTTTAAAAAGAGATTTTTTTTATATTGTAAATGCTATCTCGCAGAAATTTTGTGTTGTTTTATTAAATCCATATAACTTTTAATACAATGGTTAAAAGAGTTAAATTAAAAACCGCACCATGTAATTTTTAAATGTTTTTTAATTGCATTTAGCTCATGTCAACGTCAATATACAATTAAATTAACATAAAGACCACTAAGTATTTTTTTTTAAAGAGAATCCTTTATCAAAAATGGTAATAAAAAGTCACGCACATTTAATAGCTGCTACAAACAAGGATATTAATAAGGGTAATTAACGATCGAAGCCATTTTATATGGAAGCCCAACAAGCGCGTTAAGGATTCAGATGCCCAATGCCAAATGCCCAAGTCATAACACATACCCATAAAAAAAGTGGGGTGTGCTGGGTGTCGGACTAGGATTTTCTGGAATGTTCTTTTTTCGCTGAACACGAATTCGAAGTCAAAATTGGCGGTCAAACAGAAAATAATCGGGAAAACGCGTAATTTTAGATTTTATTACCGATTTTTTTTTTAATTTTAAACGTCAATATCTTAAAAACTATAAAAGATACACGAAACTTTATATAAAATAAACTATATATTTTTACCAGACCTTTAATTTAAGGTATATAACTTTTTTGTCTAAGTGTAATATTTTTCGAGTTATAATCAAAAAACCGAATTTTCAGGATTTTTTCAAGGTATGCCCCTCAAAAAGATTTAAAAATTATTTTTTTTTATTTTTCGATTTTTTCTCCAAATTTTAGATGATTTTAAATTCAAATAAATACAATAAATGATTTATTATTAAAAAAAAAAACAAAAATCACATTATAAAAAAATAGTTTTTTCTATTTTGGACTGAAATTTTTTGTCAAAATTACGTTCTAGTTTATATCTCCCTTATAATTTCTCTTATCAAAAATGTTTATATAACTTTTTTAAAGACCATTAAAAAATCTTTTTTGTTTTGGTCTATGAAATTTTTTGTATCTCTCATAATTTATATAGTCGTAGTCCAAAAATTCTGTGGTAGCAGGTTTCTGCCGGTAAATGTACCGTGTCGGTTTTTTGAGGTTTTCACGATTTTTTGCTGTTTGACCCCCAATTTTGATTTTAGATTTGTGTTTAGTGAAAAAAATCTTAGTCCGACACCAAGCACACACCACTTTTTTTGTGGACCTGTGTAATTTTTTGTGAATTTTTTTCGGGATGAGTTTTGGTTTTAGGCAACCAACTTGACTGACGTTTTAATGATTGTTATTGGAATGACAATATTATAAATAGACTCAATATTTGTTTCGTGTATTTTAAGTTGCCTATACATAGTCGTTTATTAATAGAAAATTAGGCATTAAAAAGAGCTAAGTATTTCTTTTTTTAACTCCCTTAATATTCTTTAATATTTAGAATAAATATAGTTGTAGAAACTGATTATGTGAATGTTGATTACTTTTACAAGTGTAACAAACAAAAATACTCCACTTTACAGTTTCAGATTTTTATTGTTTTCATTTTTTTTTTTTTGTTAAAATGCCGTAATACCTATTTTTTCAAGTTATAGTTAGCTCAGCAAAAAAATGAAAATCGGAGGACTTTTTCGATTAGGACCGTTTAAATTCTGCATGTACGTCAATTATTAATATTTTAAAAACAAAGTGCAGACATATATATTATTCAAAACACCTCTAATAAGTGTCACTGTAGAGTTCAAATATCCAAAATATAAAATATTATTTAGGAAAAGTAACTGCTCCTTTAAGACTGAGCTGGTTACCTGGTATACTAGCAAACACAAAATATTGTTAAAGTTCAAAATCGTTTTCCTATAAATTAACTTACGCTTTATTGCCCTTTAATTAAACGAGGACACTTTCATTTATTTATTATTAAAAAAAAAAAAAAATACGAATTGCCAATCAGTAGCTTAGAAGTTAATATAATAATTATTGTTAAATTCTAAATAAATGAAAGCTGTCTAAAAATGATATTAATTATATATAAATGTGAAGAACCTGACAATTATATTGTTGTTTCTGTATGTGTAAACCAAATCCTATATTAAAAGCATGATATTCTAAAAAATGATATTATTTAAAGTGTGTAAGGAAATACCTATAAAGAAATCTATTTTAATTGGCTGTGTTACCTGTGCAATTATTACAGTTCATGTATATCAAATGCATATAATTATTACTAATATGTTTTATCGGTGGGTAACAACGCGATTATTAAAATGGATTTTAAGGTAAAATAGGTTTTTTTTTGTAATAAAGTTTCATTAAAAAGACTTTTTTCTATTTTATTAAGTATCCAACACTAATCACCCAAGCGATTTAAATTATTAGGCAGCAGTGTTAAACTATGGTAGCTGCTAACACAGGTCAACATTCGATCTACGCGGGAACGCCGGAAGCGGTTAGATGCTACTAGTAGAGGTGTTGAAAATGTAACTACTCGTTACTTTATACTCGTTACTGTTCAATACCCGAAGCAACCAATACCGAACCAAGAATTATAACGGCGGCACTTCGTTACCTTTAATATGTTGATATTTTGTATTCACGGCTACCGGCATTCACTGCTAGTGCTATTATTTCGTCTCGTTACTTTTGAAAACATGCGCCGCGCTCTTCCAATGAATTTTGTTTATTAAAGGCATGCCGACCTTATCAAATTAATGAGCTGACCGGGTGATTTATTAAATTTATGAGCTAAGATGACATGATTTTTAAGTTTCGATATAACTTCACCGTAATGCATAAACAGGGTGATTCCTAAGTTGACGCTTTTTTTTAATTGTGTATAGAACTTATTAAAATAAAAAACTTCTTCAAATAACTTTTTTCAAAATACTGACAACTAAGAAACTTACATTCATTTAGTGTGTCAAATACGGTCCTGTCGGAAATTTTTACTTTCATTTCGGGCGAACACAAAACTGAACTAGACGGAGGAAGTCTTCTGGCTGTAGGGCTTGGACACGTTGAACGAAAACGGGATACAACTGATTTTACTGCAAAGTTGTCCACACTTTTTTTTTGACCTAAACCGACCTGACTTGCAATCACCCGAGAACTTGTTGTTGGATGAGCCCGCAACGGAAATCGACACGCGTACAATCTCGAAGCAGCGGCTGTAGATTGACGAAACTCAGCAACATATCCACGAATTCATCGTTTCCGTATTGTGCCATTTTCGCGATTTAACAATAATTTAAAATAAACCCTCACCTCGTCTGGTAAAAGCAAAGCGATTTATTTTAATGCGTGATTAACAAGGCAAAAAAATAACGTTAATAAGAAACTAACTCTTTTTCTGTAGGTTTAGATAGCTCTGTTATTTTTGGGTTAAAAAAAAAGTTATTTGAAAGTGTTGTTTATTTTAATGAGTTGTATGTACAGTTAAAAAAAGCGTGAACTTATTAATCACCCTGTACTTACTAATCGAAGTAATCAAAGTAACGAAGTTACGAGTATTTCAAATGAATACTTATATACAGTGTGTCCCAAATTGGTGGGGAATGTATGGGGATCTTGGAAACCACGATAGATAGAAATTCGGTTAAATGGGGAAAGTTTTGGACAATTATGTTAGTAAGCTAAACCCGTTTACTACATGGTTTTATCTATTCAGGGTTTTGAGAAATTTTGAAAAAACCTGAAACATGCATTTTCGAAAATCGGCCATATTTTTTTTATAAGTGAAAATTTTTAAAATCTGTAAAAACTTCTTCAAAGCAACTTTTTTTGTAGCATATGACCAAGTAGTCAATTTTTATTTTCTACGTTTCGGGTTTTTAGAATTATCATCAACTTAATTTTTTCATATGGACACCATATTGGATTTTTACGCAGCCAAATAGTGCTTTTTATTCTGATTTCAACTATGTATAACATGTTATAATTTAAGAGTTTATCACCTCATTTATTTCAAAAAACAAATATTTTCTCAGTTGGCCTTGATTCCGGCGAACGTAATTTTTTTTTGTAAGCAATAAAATATTAGTAATTGGCAAAATAGATAAGCTGAACAGATATTTTACAGAAATGGGTTCGCGAACATAGCTAGAACGTTAATACCGTGTTACACAAAAAGTAAAGTTGATGAATCATCATCAACATTACTTTTTCATATGGGCGCCATATTTGATTTTTTCGCAGCCAAATAATGATTTTTATTTCTATTTCAACAATGTATAACATGTTATAGTTTAGGAGTTTATAACCTCATCCACTTCAAAAAACAAATATTTTCTCAGTTGGCCTTGATTTCGGCGAATGTCATCTAGCGTTATTATCAAGTCAGCTCGGGTACGTTATTAAAATTTTTTCAACTTTGTAAAATTGTTAATTATTTAAAGAAAACTTAATATTTTGCAACGTTATTTTCAAAGCAAACGTATTTCGACAATTTTCCTGACAGGCAGCATCCTAAACTAACACACTTTCAAAAACTGGTTACAAATTTGCTTAAATTAGGAAGTTTTAAAAAACCACGACCTACGAAGTACGTTGAAGAAAATCGACAACGAGATGCTGCAGTTAACCAACATTTTAAAGAAAATCCAACATCCTCAGCCGGGGATGTTGATAGAGAATTCCACATACCTAAGTCAACCATTTATAGGGTAGTTAGGACTATTTTAAAAAATATCGTTAATATGTTGAAAAATATGGACAACATTTTGAATTTTAGGTCGTTATTTTACATCTTCATTTAAGTAGGAATATTAGTTTAGCCACTTTTCATTGTTTTTGTTTTCACTTGTTTCAATTAATTTGTTACGTGTAGTTTTGATGTAACACGGTATTAACGTTATAGCTATGTTCGCGAACCCATATCTGTAAAATATCTGTTCAGCTTATCTATTTTGCCAATTACTAATATTTTATTGTTTACAAAAAAAAATGACGTTCGCCGGAATGAAGGCCAACTGAGAAAATATTTGTTTTTTGAAATAAATGAGGCTATGAACTTTTAAATTATAACATGTTATACATTGTTAAAATCAGAATAAAAAGCACTATTTGGCTGCGTAAAAATCGAATATGGCGTCCATATAAAAAAATAAAGTTGATGATGATTCTAAAAACCCGAAACGTAGAAAATAAAAATTGACTACTCGGTCATATTCTACAAAAAAAGTTGTTTTGAAGAAGTTTTTACAGATTTGAAAAATTTCCAATTATAAAAAAAATATGGCCGATTTTCGAAAATGCATGTTTCAGGTTTTTTAAAAATTTCTCAAAAACCTGAATAGGTAAAACCATGTAGTAAACGGAATTAGCTTACTAACATAATTGTCCAAAACTTTCTCCATTTAACCAATTTTCTATCTATCGTGGTTTCCAAGATCCCCATACATTCCCCACCAATTTGGGACACTATACCAAAGTACCGATAAGTAACAAGTAGCCAAATGTAACGAAAATCAACATCTCTAGCTACTAGAGTTTTTGGTGTCGCGGATTACGATGAGAGAATCGGTTAACCTTCATCAGGTCAGGTTCAAGGTCATTTAAAGGTCAAGTGAACAAATATACCATAGGAAAAATCTGGAAAAATTCATGCATATGTTTTCGATGTCGCTGAATCCAAATCCGGCGTTTATTTACACCTATCCTAAAGATCATCCAATGTCGTTTCAAGGTTATTTTATAAAATGTTTTTGAAATAAAAATGTTACGTACGATTCAAAAATTTTGAAAAATTCGTACGTATGTCTTCGAGGTCGGCGAATCGAAATCTGAGGTCACTTAAACTTAATAAGGTCAGGTTTAAGGTCATTTGAAGATCAAGTAAAGAAAAGGCAAGGAAAAAATCTGGAAAAATTCATGCATATAGATAGGTCCAAAGTGTAAATAAACGACGGATTCAGCGACCTCGAAAACATATGCATGAATTTTTCCAAATTTTTCGGATGATTTTTTCTTCACTTGACCTTTCAATGACCTTAAACCTGACGTAATGGAGGTTAACCGACCCCCTCATCGTAATCAGCGACCCCAAAAGTTGTAGTAGCACCTAACCGCTTCCGGCGTTTTCGCCTAGATGAAATGTTGACCTGTGTAATCATTGGATGGAATGATATCGAGTTGAAAATAGCTACTTAACAAACAAGGGTCTTAATAAGGGAAATTAATGATCGAGATTTAACGGGTGGACCTAGAGAGCGCGTCAAGGATTAAAATCATTAATCGCAAATAATTAATTCCCGAGTTAGTTACAATATTTTTTGTCAATCGTTTTGTTATAAAGTTGTGAAAATCATAGTAGCGGAGTCACCTTAGCCCAAAAAATGTTAAAACCTCGGAACCCAGCGACTGTGTATAAAATTTAAAATAAACTATTGAAATTAATAGTTTATATCCTCTATAAAAATGTTTACCCCTCAAAAATTGCTGCTTTTTCCTGAGGTGAAGCCCTTTCTCGGGATGAATTTTTGTATCAAAAATAAGTAGGAAGTGGATAGATTGACTAGTTCTAACAACTTTGTTTTATAAAGTTTTTTCGAAAACATTACTTTTCCAGTTATAATTGAAAAGTGTACAATTTTTCAATCTAAAAAAAAAACACTTTTCAGACGGTTTCCAAATAACTCGAAGTAAGATTTTATCAAAAATATCATTCTTACCAAAAATTAGCTTATAAACGACAACAAGAATTGAGCTTAGTATTCATAAACCCAATACAAACGGAGTTATAGACCTGTTGAAGGTTGGTTCTTATTCAGTCAAATGCAAACATTAAAAGTTTCAACGTAATATAACAAAAACGATAATTTTTCGGAAAATCCTCATAATACCTTTTTGAAGTAATTGAAAAGACCTTTATTCTTGTTTTTACAAAGTCTCTACGCAAATTAAGCGGTTAAGCAAAATAAGTTGATCTCATTTATTGGTGAAAAAATGTGAAAATCATCCACAATTTACATTGAAAATAATCTTTGTCACTTAAATACTTTTTTTATGTATTTGTATATGCTTAAAGTTTGACTGGTTTAAAGTGCATTTTAAAAGAAAGCAAAGTAAAAAAGACATTTTTTAATTTTGAAAAAATACCTTTTACTTTAAAATAACTAAAACCTTTATGATGCGAAAATTTTGGAATACAAAATGTAGGTTTCTTTACAAAAATTTTCGTTTTGTTTTTGTTTACGTATCATTAGGGTTTTTGAGATATGTGTTGAAGACAAGCCAATTTTCTTAAATACAAATTCCTTTACGTTCAAGCCCAATTTTTTTCAAAAATTTTACTTTAAACCGGTCAAACTTCCTAGCATATTAAAATAAAAAATAAAGTGAATTGTAAAAGTGACAAAGATTATTTTTATTAAGTGGTACTTAGATATTGCATCTTTTATAAAAAAATAGAAATCAACTTTTTTGGCATAACTCCTTAATTTGTTCTAGGACTTTTGTCAGAAACAAAATAAAGGTTTTTTAAGTCTAAACAAGGTATTATAGCTATTCCCAAAAAATGTATCGTTCTTTGGTTAATTACGTTAAAACTTTTAATGTTGCAATTGCGAATAAGAACTCAGCTTTAACGTTCATCCGTTTGTATTGGTCCATGGAGATCATAAGCTCACCATTCTTGGTGCTTTTTATAAGCTCATTTTGGTAAATGATATTTTCGTAAAATGCTTCACTTTTCAGTTATTTGCGAAAAACCGTTTTTTAGTCGAAAATTGACATATTCAAGTTGCGAATAACTCAAAAGTAATGCATGTTCGAAAAACTTTATAAACAAAAGGTGCTTAGAATTAGTCAATTATCATTCCGTATATTTTGATTCAAAAACATCCCGAGGGTGGTTTACCTTTTGTGTCCCAAAATCTACTTACGTACCAAATTTTAAGTTTCTACTCCTACGGGAAGTGCCCCATAATGTTAAGGAGTCAATAAGTCAGTCAGTCCGTAGTAAAATGTGTGATTTTTAAAATTGAATATCTCAGAAATCACTTGTAATTGGAATACTTATGAGAATTTAATTACATACTAAATTTCTTACCATTACGTGGAACGAGACCGAAGTTATGATAGGGGGAAAATCGTCACAGTTTTTGGTAAAAGACCTGTTTTTTGACGTTAATACATTACTATGTGACTGTCATAAGTTTTATATTAACAGTTTTAAGAGTAAAAGTACTTTTGAAACAAGTGTGTAAAATTACTTTTGAATTTCCTGTTTGCTTTGCCACATTTTCTTGACTCATATTAAAAAAACACATTACACATGCATTGCGTTTAACAATTTTTATGTGTTAATTTTTTTCTAGTTAAATTAAAGAATGCAATATTAAATCTCCAAGAATATATTTACTTATTTCTTGTTTGATATATACTTTTTAATCTTTTTTTTATCTTGGGATAGTGCCCGAAGGCTGAAGGGTAAAGTACTTAAGTAACGTGGGTGTTTTAAGTGGGATGAGAGGCAGCTTATTAACACAGGACTTAAATAGTTGGAGAAATGGAGGAGAAGGGAAATCCTTCGCAGGCAGTAGGTTCTACAGTCGGAACATTCTAGGAATGAAAGAACGAACAAAGTGAAACGTTCAAGGCCTCTCAACTTGGACTGTAGAAGGATGCATAAAAGTTTTTGTTCTGTAAAACTTGGTCGCTCGTAAGTACAGGATGAACAATGGCCGAATTTTTTCGCGACAGCAAACATGATTGTGTTTTGCTGGCATTAAACTGGACAAGTTGTGGATTCTTTGTGATGGAATCCGTTCTGTTTGTCACGTAAAATAGTGTGTTTTTCTAAATACTGTAAAATTTGGGTATTAATGATTTTTTTATTACCTTACAGACAACTGGGAGCAGACATTTAGATCTATAGTAATGTGGAGCTTTCCAGCTGTCCGGAAAAATAACCATGTCAGAGATTCGAAAGAAGCGAGTTAAGAAGGGAGTAAGCTCGGGGGCACAGTTGCTGGTTTGCCCTCCAGCCCAGACGTTTTTTATTAAGAAAAGAAATGATACACTTAAACTGTTTGACGTTTACCACGATATCGGGAATTTTATAAGGAACAGATGCTACTATTGGAAAAGAAAGATTGCAGGAAGGAGTAAATATAGAATTTGCAGCAAATTGAGCAAATTTTCGGCTTTTGATTTAGAGGTACAAATAATTTCATCCTTAAGGGTTGGAAATGAAAAGAATTTATACAGAAGTTTTGACTAATGTTGTTGCCAAAGGACCAAAAGGATTTACTGCGATTTAGGGAAGGACTTAAAAATTTATCCAGTTGTGAAAATAGTCTCTGGCTTTTAATCCTTAGTGCCTCTTGATTTCAATTTTAATTTATTTTTATAATACCACGCAATATTTTTGCCATAGTACCTTAAAAACCCTGGTCCAAGTCTCAAATGAACCAAAGAAAAATCAGCCTTTCATCTCAGCGAGATGAGAAGGAAATGTCTCGTTTCGGCGGCATCAATACTTATTATAATGTAATTTCAAATATAGCTATGTAAGTATACTAGCTGTTTTAATACTACTATAGATTTTTTAGGAGAACTCATAAAGGCTTGCATAAAGCCTAAATATTAGAGACTTTGAGTATAAATTTTTAGATTTTTGACATACATGCTACCATTGGTTGCATTTCTAGGATAATAATGAATAAAAAATAAAAATTAACGATTTATGTTTTAAAGAGGTTTATAATTAAATATACATAACTATTTTAAACTAATCTCACTGAACTAAGTTATAAATACCAGGTGTTTCTCAAACATGTTTGCTCCTCTAATATTTTTAATTTTTAAAATTAAAAAATTAAATTTAGTTGATCTGTATTTTATTTTAAAATCGTTTAACCCATTCATATTTTTTCTTTTTTTTTTGTCACTTTTGATTTGATCGAAAATGGCAGTAGTTTTAAATATTAAGTTGAGCCATCACCGGTATATATTTTTTTAATTTAAAGGATATGACTTTGTGTATCCAATGATGCCTTATATCAAATTTTGTAAATTCCTATCTACAGTTTCAAGACTACATTAAAATAGTTAATTTTAAAGTAATCGGGCAATAACGACATTAGAATATTACTAATACGTTTTTCAAAAGAACAGTTAATTTATTGTTTTTTTTTAAATCTAACAATAAAATGTATAATATGCTGAGGAGCCACCCTCATTTCAAAAAAATATGATTAATGACCATAAATAGGACTTTGCGAATGATCACCCCATACCTTCACAGCCATAAGAAAAAAAAACAAATAAATTCATATTTATGACTACTTACTTTAAAACCAAAGATTTTAATGAGCTCATAACACCCTAGATCGAAATTTATAAAACTTAATATTGTAAAGCATAAGTGTCAAAAAATTACATTTGAGGTAGTCAAGTCAAAAGTGATATTAAACAAGTATATAATAGTCCAAACAATCAAATACGGACTAACTGTTTTTTATAATAATATATATATATATATATATATATATATATATATATATATATATATATATATATATATATATATATATATATATATATATATATATATATATATATATATATATATATATATATATATATATATATAGATATATATATATATATATATATATATATATATATATATATATATATACGTACCCAGGGTCCAAAAATAAACATAAAAGTCTATACAAATATGGGACCACAAGGCCTTCGTTTCCGAGATACAGGGTGTTCTCGAAAACGGTTGCTCATATCAACTTTTAACAAGCATACTTTATTGACGTAAAACGATAAGACAATTATTTAATTTACTCTAAAATGTACTACAGGGCCGTACCAAAAAGTTGTTATTGTTCAAAATAGTAAAAAGACGTGTAGGTGGCGCCCCCTACAAGTAAGGACCATAATAAGATTAGATTCGAATCCGTCATACCAAAAACCCCCGGATACCAATTTTGACTCCAATATTTACATTATCATAAACATTATTTAAAAAATAGAAAAATTAAATAAAAATTTTAACATCCTGTATTTCGAAGACGAAGGCCTTGAGGACCCATACTTGTATAGGCTTTTATGTTTATTTTTAGACCCTGACTACATACCTGAATTATTGACATTTCCTCATGAATCACCCTGTATATATATATATATATATATATATATATATATATATATATATATATATATATATATATATATATATATATATATATATATATATATATATATATATTATATATATATATATATTAAAGATTCTAATTCTTGGATTCGGTCTAAGCTAGAATAAACTCTTTTTTACTAAACGAGCTTTCGGAAATTTATTTTTTCCTTTTCAAGGTTTCAATATAAAGAAAATTTTTACAATCAAAAATTAATCTACAAATGCAACTTATTGTTTTAAAAACGATAAAAAACGTTTAGTAAAAAAAGAGTTTTACTTCAGCCCTAGACCGAATCCCAAGAATTTAGAACTTTGTATTCAACTAGTCGGTCAAGACTACCCTTCCACTTTTATATATATATATATATATATATATATATATATATATATATATATATATATATATATATATATATATATATATATATATATATATATATATATATATATATATATATATATATATATATATGTATACCATTTTAAATCTAATTCTAAAATTAACGCTATAATTATAAAGAACGATACTGAATATAATAAATTTAATTTATAAAATGATAAATCTAAAACAAATATAATCTAAACAATAATGAACACAACTTATCGATAACAATAAATAGAAGACTGACTTAAAAGTAGATGATAAACTTTAAAATAGTGTAATAATCAAAATACCATTATTTACTAGAATATTAGATATTTTTCCCGTATGCACCATCGCGTTAAAAACAGGTTTGTACTCATCCTAATTTCTGGACCATGAATTTATATAAAATAACAATCTGAGATACAAAATACCATAAAAAAAATCCATTAAGGAGGATCCAGATAAATAGTACTTTATTTGAATGAAAGTACAGTTTATCTAACAAATTACTACTTAAAGTAATAATTACGCAGATTATTTTTGGAGCTTCCTAAATATAACGTAAACAAGTCCTAATAAAAACATAATCTTACAAATTCTTAGATTAGCAGTACGCGCTTTACGTTAGTTAAAAAGCCTGCAAAATTTTTGTTTAACAGGATGGTACATTTGTATTTTTTTATGTCATTTATTTATAAATATAGTAACAACTATTATTTGGAGATTAAAGCTAATAAAAATATAACAAATAATTGCAACAGTCTTTATTTACTATAAATAATCTGTTACTGTATACTGGCAGCTTCTTTGAATTGTTATATGGGATACTGCTGTCGCCATATTTCAACCTATAAATATAATATTGAAATTATAAAGGTTATGATTGTATTATCATTTTAACTTGTTTATAAATATCACCTTTTTTGTTAAAAGTTATCTAATATTTTATTTTTGAATTTTAATACTTAAAAAGTCAGATTAGTTTAAGTATAGAAAACCTAGAGTGCAATAACTTGTCAGCGCCCAACATTAAGGGCAAACACTTTTTAATTTGATAAACCAAAGATTCTGTATATATTTTATTACTAATTTAATCTACTTTTAAATGTTAAAATTATTAATAGATATTGGATATGTTTATTTTTTAAGTTACAAATCAAAATATCTAATAAATAATAAATTATACCTCAGATTGTAACACGCTATCACAAAAGCTTATGTCTAAAAGGCGAAGCTTTGGCAGCAGAAATAAGGCCTTTTCACACAATTCTGAAGTAATATTTTTCAATCCTAGTAAATCCAACTGGGACAGTTCTTTGCAGGATCGAATGACTGGCATTAGCAACTGATCATTAACACCTCTCCATTCTGATAAAATTAAGCTAAAAAATATTTATGTTATTTACTTTACGAGACAGTTAAAAGAAGACGACCTATTCTCTATATTATCCACCATAACATTTTCCCAGATGTGGTACTTATTAGTGGAGCTAGATAGAGTGCACAATGATTAGCACAAAAAATAAGTTTTTACTTAAAAGGTAAATATCATTGCCTTGCGGTTGGATGTAATACCTCCGCCAACCTTTTGCCTAGGTATAATGTTAGGAAATGAAAAAAATTCCCACTATACTTAATTTCGAAAAACTTAAAACCAGCTATTTTCTATATTATCTACCATTAAGGTTCTCGCCCATTAGCCCACCATGAAAACAAAAATCGTTACATCTACCTCAGAAGAGCGACCATCAGCTCTGGCCCACCTGGCTGACTTGTCTTTAGGATCCTGAACAAGGAAAACTGTAGAAATAACTTTATATAATGTATATGTAATGACATGTAAATTACCAATAATTAATATAGCACTTGTTTGAGTTGAGTTGAGTTGAGGGATACTTCACATGTAATCAAACTGAAGCCCGCCCATTTAGGCGACGCGACACCTCGAGACAAGTCGGGAGAGCAAGCAAGCGACAATGTCGCGTGGCATTCGAGTCTCATCGGCCTCCTTCGGGTATCATCGTGAAGAATCTCATAGGTCGCTCTGTTCTGTTATCACTACATTTGTTTATTTGTTGTTATTTTTATGACATTTGTAATTTTTATTATTATAATTTTTTAAAATTTATATACATTAAAAAGTTGTTTAGTTGCTTCTGATTTCAAGGTATGTAAAAGCAACTTTTTTTTTGGTTTTCTATAGTCGTCTGTATTAAACTGAGAAGTTCAAAAGTTTTCTTTCGACATGCAAAAGTATTTAAAAAAACTTC
Organism: Listronotus oregonensis; assembly: GCA_019359885.1. Lineage (NCBI taxonomy): Eukaryota > Metazoa > Arthropoda > Insecta > Coleoptera > Curculionidae > Listronotus > Listronotus oregonensis. Next base: position 102,431 of record JAHBCN010001238.1, on the reverse strand, counting down.
TTGCATCTTTCTTTAAATCTGGAAATAAGTGATGGAATTTTTGACACGCATTTCTCTTTCGATTAATTTCATTGAACCAAACTCTCCTTTACTTTGTCTTTTCTTCCACCTCCATAGCAGCAATTACTCCAAACACAAAAATATCTTCGTCCGATGAGCTCTTCATAACAACTCGCAACCGACTGCCACATTTTGGAAGATTTCGCGTCGCGTCCCGTCACCCAGTGGGTGGACAAGCCTGTCGTGTCGCCTCGAGTCGCGTCGCGCTAGTGGGCGAGCACTTTTACTCTTTCCTCAGTGGCGCTTTGTCTGCCCCCATGGGACTCGTGAGTAGTGCTGTATCGAATGCACAGTGAATAACAAAGGAAACAAATGTCTAGATTAAAAGCAAATATCATAGCATATTTTTTTAATTTATTTATTAAGTGGCTTTTAATCTTTTAAAACCAATGATGTATCACACTTGTCTAAATCGTTCGCTGGAGAAGTTAATTGAAACTTTTTAAAAAACACAATTATTTTAAATACCCCGTAGCGGATATTCTTGAAATATATTAGATTTCTAGAAATAAGGGCATAATTTAGTCCTTATTAAATTAAAATTATTAAGTCCAGTGGCGTCTCAGAGAACACCTTATCAAAAATAATTTTGAAGAAATGTACGCCACTGATTTTTTTGCAATTTTTATATAATTTTTGAATTAATCAGCTAAAAATACAACTTTTTTGTTTCTTGATATTTTTTTCAATCTTGCTTTGTTAGAAAGAAAAAAATATATTGCAAGTCCCTGGTCCCCATTAATAGTTAACTCTTGTTGCAAACTGCAATAGTTATTTTCATACGATCGTGCGGAAAGTACCACTTTTTCGCACGATGTTACTTTATTTCACGATTTTTACTTTACCAGGCGATTTTTTAAATTGTTACAGAATTTATATAAAATGTTTTAATTTGATACCTCTGGTATATATTACAATAATCATAGTTGAATTTTTTCGGATATGCAGTTCCGAAATTTTTTTGCATCCTTAACTGATACACTTTTGCACAAAGAAACAATAAATTTACCAAAAAAGTCATGTGTTTTCTTATTTCAACTTTTACTTGTCACATTAATGACAAATTCCCAAGCTTAAAATTTCGCATTGTCAAAAAAAAATTATCTGCGTGCGTCAAAAGTAAAAAAATAGAAAATAAGCGACTAAACGAGCAAAGCCAGCTCATTATTTTAAATTTATTGGCTTTTTTTGAGCTAGAGAAGCAAAAAGAAGCTGCAGGAATTGCCTTGAACTTTCAAAATGTGGTGAAAAGGACAGCTGCCTCAACGAAAGTGAGTGCAAGAGCAATATTTAATTTTAAAAAATATGGACTAAAATCGGACAAAAGTTTTAAAAAAGTATCATCAACAAGAAATAAAGAGCATATCAAAATTACTGACTACTTAAAAAGCAAGATTCGGGATACCATTTATCGCATGTATGCACTTAAAGAGCATATTACCATAAAATCTCTTCATCAAAAATTAAATGATGAAATGAGCAATCATTTTTACTCCTCCATTAGTTTTTTGCGAAAATTGGTAAAAGAAATTAGCTTTCAGTGGAAGAAAAGTAACAACCGAAATTTCTCATGGATTTACCAGATGTTTTTAATAAAAGAATTAAATTTTTGAGAGAATACACAAAAAATATGAGTCTACTTCAAAACAGTCTTACTCCAGTATTTCTTGATGAAACATGGATATTCAGTAAAGGATCTTTTAGAAATACCTGAATATATGTTTCCAATTATACTAGACATCTAAATTATTACTTGTATTGAGTCGGCTTTTACTTGGTGGAAGTCCATTATATAGAGGAGTGATAACTTAGAAAAGAAATAATACTTTTCAAACTTCCACAATTTGTGGAAGTTTGAAAAGTATTATTTCTTTTCTAAGTAATCACTCATCTAAATTATTACTATAAAAACATTTTTTTTCCTTTTGTGCCGATGTTAAAACAGTTATTTTTTTTAGGTTATAGATATATCGTCGTCAACGCCGGCAATGAAAACGGATTTATTAAGAGAGCTAGTTTGGTCTTTAAAAGGGGTACAAAGAGTGGCGACTACCATGATAGCATGAACCGCCAAAATTTAGAAAAATGGTTTAAATATCGACTTGTTCCAAATTTCCCCCAAATAATTAATTATCATGGACAATCATGGAAAACAATTGCCTTTCCTGAGACAGCTATGAAAGACCAACTCTGGAATTGGGTAGAAAAAAACCGAAGTTTAGAAAGAAATATTTCCTTGACGAATATGTAAAACCTTTTGGTCATAAAGTTCTTCGCCCCCCACCGTACCATTGTCAATATAATCCAATCGAAATGGTTTGGTCAGAGTGCAAAAGAAAATATGGCCAATATATTTCTGCCTTAAAAGGAACCTCTTCTGAAGTGTTGGCAACGTGGGAAAAGGTACTTGGCGAAATAACCGCTGAGCATTGGCAGAACTACATTCTGCTTGGGAAGTAATCAGAATATGCGATGCTGCAGATATAAACCCCGCCATACTGACTGATTCGGATGACGAAGATGAGAGCAAGGATCTGTTATCTGACCTTGACGATTTTTGATTTTATATCATGTAATATTTTATTTAAAAATTGTTTATTTATTTATTTAAATTTAGTTTAATCACTTTGTCACACATTAAGTTTCCTATTGTTACCATTGGTTTATATTGCATTATATTCCAATCAACATCTTTTGGAATATCCTTTTGCCCTTGTTAATGATACTTCTTTAAAGCTTTTGTCCCATTTTAGTCCTTTTTCGTTGGGGCAGCTGTCCTTTCCACCAAATTTTGAAGGTTCAATGCAATTCCTGCAGCTTCTTGTTGTTTCTCTAGCTCAAAAAACGCCAATAAATTTAGTATGACGAGCTGTTTACATTTTAAAGTATTGTTAAGAATTTTTTGTACACTTTTTTATAAATAAATCAGATTTTATATTGTTAAAAAAAACTTTAATTTTTCTTAACAGTATGGAAAATAGAGCCTTTACAGTTTATAAAAAAATCCAAATTATAAAGAAATATATTTGTAAAAAAATATAAATAATATCAAACATTTATAAAAGCATTTGTCAGATCCATCTCCAACGGGTTCGGAGCGAAAAGTTCTTACGGTGTGAACAAATGCGCAAATTGAATATACAAATCGAACGCACCTTTGGTATGTCAATTGTTAACAGCTAAGAAATACGTTTTTTGGGCTTTTTGACATAACTGCATATCCGAAAGAATTCAAGTATAGTTGCAGATTGTAATTAAAATGTCAAATTCACATCTCAATCAAGGTTTTAGAAGACATCATAGAGGCTATCAACGCAGCAAAAGGTACTGGAATTCCAGAAAAATCTATACTAAGTAACAGAAAAGAGTTCGGTTTGTTCTAGTCCTTGCACTCAAAATAAATTACCCTTAATAAAGAAAGAGGTATTGCTAGCATATTTTTATATAATACTAAGTACATATGCCCCATCAACGCTTTGGTCAAAATATTTGATGTTAAAATTAATCACAAAACTTAATAAGGACGTTAATATAAGCAAAAATTATGAACTCACATACCATTTAAAGAGAGTTAACGATATTTACAAACCAAAATTTTGGAAAAGCAATATGTAAAAAATTTTATTTTTATTGCTCCAGAAAACGCCTCATGATAAAAAAAAGCTACAATTTTTGGTATAGCAGGCGCTTGTCGACGTGAGGCGTTGATGAAGATGACGACCGAAGACATGGAAGATAAAGAAGACATTCTTCATACCATCCATCAAAACCAATAAGCCAGGAAAATTTTTAGTTTGTGAGTCAGATAAGGACAAATCTAGCTACATAAAGCTGTACAGAAAGTACCTGGCTTCGCGAGCTGTGAACACCATAAACAAACGCTTTTTCTATTTTAAATAAACGGAAAATGTACCAATCAACGCGTTGGTGTCTATACAATTGGTAAAATACCGTCCAACATTGCTAGTTAGGTACCTGGGCTTGAAAAATTCAGAAATGTATGTGTAATATCATTAATATTAAAAGTCATGAAGGATGAAAGTCAACTAGTGTAGCCGAATCCTGGATTCAGTTTTATCAAAAAGTCCAATGAAAAATGTAATACCCAGTTCCTCTGTCACTATAATAACTCAACCACAAACTTAAAGTCAACTCCAAATACAACGTTCGGCAGAATGTGTTTCTGAAGCAGGTCTGGCAGTACCAAGCACACATCAAATTTAATTAAAAACTAAAAAAGTTCTTCAGGATGTGCATCTGCAATAAATCTACAGTATGCTTTAAATACTAACTGCACGATTAACTTTAATAATATGCTTAATTTGTCGGTTACCCATTATCCTAGGCTAAAATAAAGATTTTTTGTAATCTTTATCTGTTTTACTGTTTATAAATCTATTTAAAAAATCCTGCGGAACAGGACTACCAGCAAAATTAACTGTTCCGCACGATTTGTTAAATTAATAAATATCTTATCAAAAACACTTAGTAAGGTGAAATACTTGAAAAATAAATATTTTTTTTTGTAAGAAGCTCAATATTTTTTGTAATTACAGTATATTATTATTTAACGCAGAACTAATTGACGTTTATCTGAGAACTATATCAATTGTAGGAAAAATTTGTACTAACCTAACACATGCGGAAAGTGTCTTATTCGCCTTCGCAGGCGGACCTGCCGTCGCGTGCGAAAAAGTACCACTTTCGGCACTTGTTAGGTAAAGTATTTTTTTTATAGTGTCCAGAGACTTGCAATAAATTGGTTTTAATTTTTTTTTTTTTAATTCAGTAATTTCGGAAATTGTTCATAAAAACATTTTATCTACTAACTATTTAAAAACTCCATTTATACTAGAATATAATAATTAAAATGATCAATCGCACGACGCGCGCTACGTCGAAGAGCGTATAACGAAAGACGGAGCATATAACAAAAGACGGAGCGTAAACCAAAAGACGGAGCGTGATATGATGTCAAGAGAAGGACGGCAAGCACATAATTAAGTACGGCAAGCCGGACGTCCAGACCCCTGAGGGCAGACGTCGTTGGCAAACGTACGAAGTCACGAGTAAAACAGCTAAAATCCAGAATAGGGGTTTATAAAAAAAAGGAATGATTGGAATAAAAACTTATATCTTTGTTAACAAAAAAGGGATAAAGGGGACTAAATAATTAAAAAAGTTTCGTTTGAAGACCAGTGTGGGATAAGACAAGTAAATTTTTAAATGTTTTATATAAAAATACCCTAGGTCTATCATTTTTAAGATATTTAAGTTAAAAATTTGTGGGATGTTGTGAATTTTGCTAACGTATATCGGTATACTTTGTATATTATATATCATTATTTTTATTATAGTTAGAAGTAGAAGCTTAAATGTAAATTCCTTCATTTACTCGTGACTTCGTACGTTCGCCAAAGACGTTTGCCCTCATAGGTCTAGACCTTCGGTAAGCCATACTTAATTGTGTGCTCCTCGCTCTTCCCATTCCGTCGCTTCATATCATCTCCTTGCGTCCGTCTGCTTGTAACCACCATATTGTTATACTGCTTTATAAATGTATCACAACTATAAATATTTTTTTTAACAATAACAAACAAAAATAATATTTTAAATATGTTAATAAATACTTTATATTTATTGATCGCTTATTTATCTCATTAAATTTTAAATATGGTTAAAATCGATTGCCAGAACTACCAAAAAAAAACAACTTGGCCCTAAGTTCTTTATTTTTTTTAATGCGACAACTTATACACTTATTTAAATTTAGTTGTAAGTTTTTCAAGATACAGTAAGTAAAATAAATAAAATCATTACCGTCTTAGCTTTCTACAACCATTAGCGATCTCGGCGAGGCAGTCACCAGGATCCATATTGATTAAACACCATCCGAGATCTAATTCTTCTAAATTATGGCAGTGTCTAAATTTTTTTATACCCTCACTTGTAAATGATATAGTTTTCCATGAACTCCACGTTTTAAGTTTCTTGTTAAATCTTATCACAGTTTCCACAATATGGTCCATTAAAAGTAAGCTTTCACATAAATCTGAAAAAAAGTATGTCGTATGTATACGTATGTTGTCCTGAAAAGGACAGATTGTTTGCTGACGTTTCGGCACGCTGTTTGTGTATTGCCTATTATTTTCGTTCGGTCTAATTCGGTTGTTTATCAAGGCAATTTTCCAGGTACTTGGCAAACGTTGACTGTCGTCACGGTTGTTTAAGTTGTTCGGTCTCTTTTCAATTTCAACCGACTCCCTCACAATCCTCTTTGCTAAGTATTCGCAACGGGCAAGCATCCTGGTGTTGGGAAAATCAATTTTGTATATATAATATATATATATATATATATATATATATATATTTATTTTGTCGCAGATTCTCACATATTAATATATATATATATATATATATATATATATATATATATATATATATATTATATATTTTATATATATATATATATATATATATATATATATATATATATATATATATATATATATATATATATATATATATATATATATATATATATATATATATATATATATATATATATATATATATATATATATATATATATATATATATTATATAAATATATATATATATATATATATATATATATATATATATATATATATATATATATATATATATATATATAGTTTTGTCGTAGGTTCTCACGAGTATAACATGGTAACGTTTTTCTTTCGGTAACTCGTGTATTGTTGTCCTGAAAAGGACAGGTTGTCAGTTGACGTTTCGATGAGATCACACTCATCTTCTTCTTGAACTTTCTCTGACGGTAGTCAAAAGTGAACTGGTGCGTGGCCTGTTGGTTGCGTATTTTTAATGGTCTTGGGTGGGCGTGGCTTGTGGTGTTGTTCGACCAATCCTGGCGCGGCTTCGTGTAACGGGTCCTTCTCGGTGTTCAGATGGTGTTGGGACGTCGTTGTTTGCGAAACTCTTATGTCTGTCAGCAGGGTGAAGCTTCGTTAGGATAGATTTCCATGTATGTGGCAGGCGTTGTGTATCATCCCGTTTATTTAGGTTTTCGGGCCGCTTTTCGATTTCGATTGCTTCCCTTATAATACGAGGGTGTAGATGTTCGCACCTCGCTAGGACTTTTATGTTTTTAAAGTCGATCTTGTGGCCAGTTTCCAGTACATGTTGAGCTAGAGAGGATGATGGAGTTCTTTGTCGGACGGCATTCTGATGTTCTTCGGCTCTAAAATTTACACGTCTGTTTGTTTGTCCAATGTATGGTAGTTTACACGTGGAACATCTAATTTCATAAACGCCCTGATCTTCGCCGGGGATTCTGTCCTTTGGTGTTGTTAGTATTTCGCCTACTTTGCGGTCCGTGGTAAAAATGGTCTCTATGTCGTGGCGTCGTAGTAATCGGCTAATTTTGTCCGTCGTTCCTTTTACGTATGGTAAAAAGGCTTTTTGTTCCCGTTCTTTTCGTTCTTTGGGTCTTTTATCCTCTTTTGCCTTGTTAATTAACATGTTGCTGTAACCGTTGGATCTAAGGGCTCCTCCTAATGTTTCTAGTTCTGCCTTTAGGTGTTTTTCGTCTGATAGCCGTTTTGAGCGTGATGTTAGTGTTTTAACTACCGCATAAAGTTGAGCTGGGTGGTGATGAGATTCGGCGTTTAGGTAGCGGTTAGTGTGGGTTGCTTTTCGGTACACTGCATGTCCTACTTGCCCGTCTTCGTATTTCTTGACTAAAACATCTAAAAAGGCGAGCTCTGAGTTCTGTTCGGTTTCCATAGTAAATTTTATTTTCGGGTGTCGATTGTTGAGGTGGTCTAGGAACTCCTGAAGTGTTTCTCTTCCGTGTGGCCATACTACAAACGTGTCGTCGACATATCTCACCCATAGTTTTGGTTTCAATCTAAAGGCTTCTAAGGCTCGGGTTTCAAAGTCCTCAAGGAATAAGTTCGCAAGCGCTGGTGAGAGAGGTGAGCCCATGGGTGCCCCTTCTACCTGTCTATAATGTTGTCCCTTATATATGAAATATGTGTTCTTCAGGCAGTGAGCTATAAGTGAGATTATGTGGTCCGGTGGTCTATATTTGGCTTTGATAACTTCCAGAGCTTCTTGGACGGGAATTTGTGTGAATAACGACACTACATCGAAACTCACAAGGATGTCTTGTTGTGAGATGTCTGATTTCTGAAGTATCTCGACGAAGTGTGTTGAATTCTTTACATATGAGGGCATGTTTTCGACGTGGACTTGCAGAGTTGTCGATAAATATCTTGCCAAGGCCTGAGTTGGACAGCCGATAGAACTAACGATGGGGCGTAGGGGCGTGTTTGGCTTATGAATCTTCGGTAGGCCGTAAAACTTCGGGCATCTGGATGATTTTTCTCTGGGTATAATGGTTTTCTTGATCTTGTCGTCGATAGGCGATGCGTTTATTGCGGATTTGGTGGTTTTCTCCAGGTATGTTGTGGGGTTCGTGTTAATGGGTTTATAGGCTGGGTCGTCTAAAAGGTTGCGGATTTTTCTATCGTATTCCTCGGCATCCAAAACCACCGTGGCATTTCCTTTGTCTGCTGGTAGTATCACTAAATCTTCTTGTTTACGGAGTTCTTTCAGGGCTCGGGATTCTTCTTTAGATAAGTTTGGCTTCGGAGGTTTAGATTTTCGGAGGATGCTGACTGTTTCTTGACGGATGGTTTCGGCTTCGTCTTCGTCCAGGTTGCGGATGGCGTCCTCTATTCCACATATAATCTTTTCTGTGGGTATTTGAGACGGAGTTAAAGCGAAATTAAAACCTTTGCTAAGAACTTTTTCGGCCGCCTCGGTAAGTGGTTTGCTTGACAGGTTGTAAACTACCTTAGGGTTTTGGTTTTCCACCGTGGTGTGTGTCTGAGGATGCTGTTGTGACAGAAGTTTTTCAACTTTTCTTTTTTGTCTTTCGGTTCTAATTTTAGCATCGGATTCGGCTCTGAATTCTGCTAGTTTGTCGATATCAGCCCAAAGTATTGGATGTATGACGTTGCTTAAACGAAGACGTATGTTGCATAGTTGTCGGTCGGTAGTGTCAAGCTTTTTTCGAGTCTCTTGTAACGTTGCTCTGAGAAGGGCTTTGCTTGCAATGGACAGAATGTTCGTTGTTTTTCTAGTTTTTGTGTGGTAACTCAGCTTGCAACAGGTTGGCACTAGTTGTTTCTCTCGACAGTGGCGTAAAAATGCTAAGTCGCATATCAAGCGTGACTTCTTCGTCCAAAGTTTTTCAAAAAGTCTGGTGTCTTGTAAAATATCCTTCCCGTAAAGGACCACGTAGGTTGGTGTACCAACCTACGTGGTCGGGTCGATATCTAAATTACATGTCATGTCACCCTAAAAAACATAAAATAAGTGTAATTATAGGATTAGTGGACCGTGCAATATATCTCACGTCGCCAGGATTACGACCACAAAGTCTAAATAAAGTTAGAGATACACTCATAAAAAATAATTTTAGAATTGAGGATATTGACAGAATCATCAAACAAAGAACGTTTAAAATTTATAACAAATTACAAACCAAACAAAAAAACCAAACAGAAACAGAATATAAATACGTGGCAATTCCATACACCAGTGGCCTTTCAGAGAAGATTGCACATATTCTAGGCAAACATGGTGTGCGAACTTGTCACAAATCTCATAATAAACTAAACTCTATATTTACACCATTAAAAAGTAAAACACCCACTGTGAAGCAGTCAAATGTTGTTTATTCCATACCTTGTAATTGCTCAAAAACGTATATCGGAATGACTACACAATTGCTGAAAAACAGAATAAATGGTCATAAGTACCAATCTGGTGCTTCAACAGCATTACATAAACACGAGCGAGATACTTCACACACATTTTGTTACAATGACACCAAAATACTAAATAAAGATAGAAATTTTCACAAGCTAACAATAAAAGAAATGATTGAAATAAAACGGGACAAAAAATCGATTAACGACAGAACCGATGTAGATAAGTTAGGCCAAATTTATAACAACATTATTAACTAAAACTTATAGTCCAACCTTAATATGTTAACTCCTACCTTAAGAATCATACATTTAAAATGATAATAAAAAATCTAACAGTTTTTATGCAATTTAATTTACTACATTCCAAAAAAAAAATGTTTATACAGATGAATTCAGTCTGTTTAAAAGATCAAATAATGTAGACGTTCTCAAGGTACGTATTCTGTCGAAGCATGTGAGTGGCGATTTCTAATATTAAGTTTTATAACTGTATATGTATCGTTTGTACCATGATTGTATTGTATATTTATTTTTCCTTTTTTGTTTTTAGAATGAAACAAGATATTTTTTGATAATGCCTTGAAAATAAAGGCGAAACGTCAAAATCAAAATGTTATATTGTAATTTAGATTAGAACCTATTCCCAAGAAAATTAACCAAAATTAAGATTAAAAATATATATATATATATATATATATATATATATATATATATATATATATATATATATATATATATATATATATATATATATATATATACAGTATGTTTTGAAAAACTTAAATGATACAAGAGTAAAGTGCATTTATTTGTGAAGATATGGAAATAAATTACTAGGAAAAGTTGTTTAGAATTAAAACGTAGTCTTTAATATAATTTTTAAAAAAATCGGCCTACTTTTATTTATTTGTGATTAAATTTATTTTAATATCAATTTAAATTTTTAATATTAATTTTATCAAATTTTTTGCTGTTAAGTAAGCTGACGTTACTGCGGCTAATAAATTATAAAAGAGAAGTGTCAATAAAGTTTGTCACTATCAACGCCTACTAGTACAATAATGAGTTGTTAATTTGGAATTAGATAATTAAAATAATTTTTATCACAAATTAATAAAAGTAGGCCGATTTTTTTGAAAAATGATATTAGGAACTATCTTTTACTTTTGAACAACTTTTTCTAGTAACTTATTTCCATATCTTCTCAAATAAATGCACTTGACTCTTGAACCATTTAAAGTTTTTTCAATTTTCTGAATACCGCGTATAAAATTTGTTAACTGTTTTAATCCCAATCTTATTCTAAGAAGTAGCAAAATTTTTTCAAAAGTAGCTTTTTTGATAAAATTAAAAATAAAGAAGTTTTTTACTATTCAACACCTTTTCCGTGGACGTACTGGTGTGTCCACGGAAAAGGTGTTGAATAGGAAAACTTTTTATTTTTAATTTTATCGAAAAAAGTTACTTGCAATGAAAATGTTTGCTATTTCTTAGAGTAAGATTGGGATAGAAACATTTAACATATTTTATACGCGGTGTTCAGAAAATTGGAAAAACTTAAAATGGTACAAGAGTAAAGTGCATTTATTTGCAAAGATATGGAAATAAGTTACTAGAAAAAGTTGTTCAAACGTAAAAGGTAGTCTCTAATACCAATTTTCGAACAAATCGGCCCACTTTTATTTATTTGTGATTAAAATTTTATTATCAGTTAACTAATTCCAAATTTTTGTACTAGTAGGCGTTGATAGTGACAAGCTTTATTGACACTTTGCTTTTATAATTCATCAGCTTTAAATGCTTACTAAACACCAAAAAATTTGATAATAAATTGATATTAAAAATTTAAATCGATATTAAAATAAATTTAATCATAAAAAATAAAAGTAGGCCGATTTTTTCGGATATTGGTATTAGAGACTACCTTTTAATTTTGAACAACTTTTCCTAGTAACTTATTTCCATATCTTCTCAAATAAATGCACTTTACTCTTGTACCATTTTAAGTTTTTTCAATTTTCTAAACACCGCGTATAAAATATGTTAAATGTTACCATCCCAATCTTACTTTTAGAAGTAGCAAATTTTTTATCAAGAGTAGCTTTTTTCGATAAAATCAAAAATAAAAAAGTTTTTTCTCTTCAACACCTTTTCCGTGGACATACTGTATATATCAATGAATAAAATTATTGTGCCTTGTTATACATGAAAAGAAAAGAAAAATCAAATACCCTGTTAGGTATGACTACTAAGCTTGGTTGCTTTAAAAATACGAGGTCTCCAAATAAATAGATAACCCCGGGGTCCAATTCGATTACACGTGTTTCACCGTTGTTGGAGATAATTACACCGAATGTAGGCCGGAGACACCCTTGAAAGTAAAGCAGTCACCTTAAGAACAATTCTATTCTAATTAAGCTAAACATAAGAAGCAACCAGCGCCTTCCCGTCAAGAAATTCAAAAACAACCAATCTTTGTACAAGAGCTGCAACAATTAACTAGGAATTTGTATTGTATTTCCAAAATAAGACTGGCCGGCAAAAAATAAATGTGGCAAAACATAAAGCAGAGTTGTATCTAGGTACTGGGAAAATTGTTTTTTTTTAAGTAAAATGTTGCTAGACCACAATAACATACCCAAAATTAAATGCTCCAAATGTGGATTGACCATAAGTATTTTTAGAAGGTCTCCATCTTGAATGTGAGTTAAACTTAAGTCTAATGTTACTAATTTGGTCAAAGTATGTAATGGTGCTCTTATCCAATTAAATGTGTGATGTAAACGTAGATCTAAAAATACATAATAACATTAGTATTTAACTAGTGGAGTTCTTTTATTTAAACAGTTTCAATGTATACCTGCTTGTAAAAAATATAGTTTTATTAACTAGAGATCCAACAGTATTGAATTTTTATTATATATAAAGAGGGCGTAGAGTTGGGGTTCAGTTTATCAGGGGAGTCCGGGCTGCGAGCAAAAAGGCAGTTTTTTGCTCGTCGAGTCAATCCTGCCCATTATAAAGCCCTAATGCTTTATCTCTCTTTCAACAACGATATCAGAAATAAAATCCGATGACTAGTACCTTTGGGAATGATGGAGATGAATATCAACACGTTATTGTAAAATATTTATCTTATAAATAATTTAAAAACTTTTGATTATGTATTAACGATATTTATAGGTGCAAAACTCACTGAAGGGAATATGATTTAAATTTTGCGGCTTAATTACAACAAAGTCTTACTCGGTTCTGCTCTAACAGATCCAGCAAAGTACTAATTCGATATCGTTTTAGTAAAATCGTCAAAAAGCAAGTCCAGTATTGCTAGGAACTTTTTTCCTAATGTTGGATAACAAGAGTCACCGTTTAAGCTATCAGATTAAACGTATACAGCAAAATTACTATAACCATGATAATGAGGATAACGAAAATGTTGCATAAATTGGGAAATGTGATTAAAATTGGCTATTTAATAATATTTATTTTAAAAATAATATACTCTTAATCTTGTTAATGTATTTTTAGGCATATTCCTATTGTAGGGGGTAGCTTTAAGGGTAGTAACATTGTGAAATACCACAAACCAATTCTACAATAAAAACAAACAATATTGGACATAAAAAAAGGTTTTTTAAATTTTTTAATACAGGAGTTAGTTTTTAACCCTTACAAACAAAAAACGCATGTTGCGCGTAGATAACTTTTGAAGTGGAAGGCAAGATAAGTTAATTTTATATTTTGAAAATAATTGATGGAGTTACAAGGATTTTGGAGGTAATATTACCGTATTTTTAGCTTCAGTGACTGAACTAAAAACGCAACCCAATTGCAAGTCTCCACAATTTTTTTCCAACTTTCTGTATTTAAAAAGAACAGAACAACAAACATTTGACAATTTAAAAAAAGGGATTAATTTTGCTTAATGTAAATGAATCAAATAAAAGTAAGATTAAGGGGTCGAAAAGTCGTCAATGATTAGAAAATATTACGTGTTATGTTAGTAAGTAAAAGCGTTTCATTATTTTATAAATTACCATAAAATCTTAAGACCTTTAGCAGCAGACACAACATACCAACCTACTAATTCCTCGCATAAAGATATTTTATGCATAAGTTCCACATCCACAAAATAGTTGTCATTTAAGCTAAGATGTGTCAAACCCTTGCTAGCTCCCTCAATTAAACTAAAAAAAAAATAATTTAAAGATAATTTAGAATTATAAAGTTAAATCTTGAGGTTTAATAACATACTGACTTTCATAAATCAGTTATGATCATTTATGTGCAAACTGCTGAAAATTTGAACTAGTTGAATTAAGCAGTTAAATAGCCATATTTTTAAGAAAAAAATATTTAAACAAAATGTTTGTGCATACTTCAAATGCAAAAGTCATCATTCTTTTTGATATATAACAAATTAATCTAAGAGACATGGGAATTTAACCATTTTAAAAATTTTGAACTTTTTGCTGCATAAATAGTTATTATCCTAACAAGTGCGGCAGGTTATACTCTTTATACTTTCGTCCGTACGCCGTACCGGAAACATGCATTTTTCCATGTATTTTTCGCGCTAAAATGCGTGCAAAAAAGTATATTTTCCGCACGCTTGTAGACAATTTGTTCAAGCGTGCAAAAAACTTTATTTTCCACACGCAAACACCAGGCGAAATCAAACCAGACTGATGGTCAAGGGGGGAGGCGGGCCCGAATTAGTTTAGTTTAGACTAACAGTAAGGCGGCGGAGGCAGATCCGGATCAAACCAGACCATTAGGCAACCACTGCCAACGTAGAGGTCCCGGGCATTTACCAAACCGCAGCGACGTTTTTGTGAACCCTATGTAAGAGGATGACGAGTAATCATATCCTACGTAAAAAAATGGAGTAACGTAAGAGGATGGCGTAAGAAGATGATTAAGGCCCGCTGACGTAAGCATCTGGATAAGAGTATGACGTAGGCAGGCGTCTGCTTGTTCTTAATAGTCTGACAGATCATCTTCGTCCAAGTCTTGCTATCAGTTATCACTATCGAACAAAATTAGAGCATCTTGAGCTTTGCTTGATGGGTAAATCAAAAAAACATTATGCACCGAGGCGGTTAGGAGGAGCAAAGATAGACTTAACAGAGCCATGACTAGAGCGTAAATGATCTAAACCTACATTGCAGAAAGTATTACACTTAACATAAGATTACATTGTTGTACTATTATACAATATTTATTTTCTACTATATTAAACCCAAAGTAACAATGATTTATCTATATAGTAAACTTCTAAAATAGGGTATTTAATCACATCTCCAATCCGTTTAATTCAAGCCGAGAATCACCAAAAGTTGTAAATCATGTTTTATATAAATTCATTCGTACTCGTTTCCTGTATCTTGATAATGATTGTACTTGAGATATGGTTGATCCAGGAACTGGAAGATTTAATGTTTGTGTTCCGCTAAGAACACCACTAGGATTTGCTAAAGATTTTTAAAAGATACCTATAAATGTTAAACACGAACTGGCTTTAGTATAAGCGCTGTTGACATAAATGCTGTTAATAACACTGCCGACGGAGGAAATATAGGAGGTAATATTGTTTGGAAACTACCACAATACAGAATGCAATGCTGAACGGCTGGAACTTTTAAAGCATATTGGAACTGTAATCTAATTGGATATCAGTTTTAGATGCTGGGAACTTACAGAACATAATTAGTACCAATTGGAAAACTACTTACATAGACTATAGCGACCTCGGTGCAGGTGGAAAGACCAAGATGAGTAATTTTAGGTTTTCAAACAGCTCGAAAAGATAGATCCAACAAAAATAGTACCCCTTTTGAAAGTTATAATGCATAAAATGTAAAGGTTTATTTAAATTCGGAATTTTATACATATGATAATTTTAATTTGGTGATTTTGAGAATACTAATAGCTAATTTTTATGAAATGTATTCCAAATTTTTAGACAGATACTATAAGAAAGAAAACGAACTACCTTTTGCTCCTAAATTTTATTGGAAATATGCAGCTTTAATTGTAATTGATGATTTAAGACATAATGAAATACTAATTTCTGGTTTTATTTATGTAATACTAAATACTAAAACAAAAGAAAACTATTCCGCTAACACTAGAGCTTACTGTTAAAATATTCATGACAAACTGGATATTTACCATTAATAGGAACTGTAAGAATGATTTAATAAAAAAAAAATCGTAAAATAATTATAACATCATTTTAATTTTAGGTTTGGTATATAAAGTGGGAGGAGCAAAGTGAAAGAAATGGGGGGCGACCCAAGTGACATATCACCTACTTTACATACATACGTGTCGAATTGATAACCTCCTTTTTTTTAATATACTGTGGTTATGTTCCCCAACCTCACTACCATAATGTGTTATTAATATAGCTAAGCCCCAAATTAAAAAATATTTTCACTACCTAAAAATTAACTTACCTTTGTAACTTAGAATGGTAATCGTAATTTAGTCGATGGTGAAAAAATATTTGAGTCTCGTTACACCACGAAAGATCAAGTTTCTTAACATTTACAATTTTATTTAAAAAATAATTTAATGTTTTAACATTTACTAGGTACCAGGAGATCTAAAAGAAAAAAGACACCCTAAAATAAACAACACATATGGTAAAGTATTAATTTATGGCATGATTAAAACGGAAGATTAGATGTTACATGTTGAATAACAGTTTGGTGCATAAATTTAATCATACCTTAAGGCTAATATTCTGGTAAAGTGTTTTATCTTGAGATAATTTGTTCCACCTTTTATTAACTTGAGCGCATTTACTTAAAGATTTTAAATCCAAATAATGAAAAATGTGGAGTATAATTTCATCCTAAAAAAAATAAGATTATTATAAGAAGGTCTAATTTTTTTGTAGATAAATTATTTTAAAAATTAATATTTTGAACAAAGTTTTTTACTTTTACTTTTCAAAAAAAATCTAGATTTCTACAAAAATATATTTGCCATTTTATTTTACAATAAAACGTGATTTAACAATTTAGCCAATTCTGATAACCAAAACTAAACTAAAGTAACTTTAGTCTAAGATTCGACAGCTTGAATCTGCAGGTACCTGTTTTTTTGATAAAACTTCATTTTCATAAATGATACATGATAGTAGAATAGATTACAGCAAGGTTGCCTAACAGAATTTAGCCACAACTACCTTTAATTAAATATACCGGGTAATCCAGGAGCATTCCTCAATAAAGAAATATGAAACTTAGGGACATCATATAATATCAAATTTGTCGTTTTTTGACAAGTCACATGAATTTAGGAATTAAAGAGCCGTTTACAATAAAAACCCCAAAAAACAAATCTATGCCTGCAATGGAAAAAGAAAAAATAGACCGATCTGGCCATGGATATTCCTAGCTTTTTTATACTATTTGTAAAGCATAGCATCCCTTTCTTATTTAAGTTTAACTACCTAAACAATTTTGTGTAATTCCTGCTTTCAATAGGACCATTATCCATATTTAGATCAGGTAGTTCTGATTAGTTCTGATTAGGTCTGGTAAAATAAACCTAAATTAAATACCTTTGGTTTCATTAATATTAAAACAAATCCTCAAAGATGATACGCGCTAAACTATCCGAATCTCTGCCAAGCCTCAAGACAGTAATATCATCAACAAAGATGGTAAAACGACCCCTAATGTTAAGTGTGGCATGGTCGTTTAAATAAAGAAAAAAATAATGGGTCCATAACTAAACCCTAAGGAACGCCATGATGCATACCTTGCTCATCATATCTACTATTTCCTGATCTTACAATTTGTCTCCTGTCTGATAGATAGGAAGAAGTCATTGGCAACACCTCTCACTCCATAACGATCCAGTTTCTGCAACAATATTTCAAGATTGACATAACCAAATGCTTTTGAAAAATTTCATAAACTGCCGCAACCATATTGCTCTCAATCAGACCCACACGAAAACATTATCCAAAAGATTAACAAAGCATCCTTTGTACCCCTAGATTTTTAAAATCCACACTTTTCCTATGCGCATTTCCCTGTCTCACAGGCTGTACTGAGTACACCTTAAATAACAGGAACTGTAAGCGGCTACTTAAAGGCACTAAGGTCTTAAGGGAAGTAACAAGCATACTTTTTCTTATTGAACACCCGATAGAGTAAAAATATTTACTTAAACTTAATAATTTAATAAACAAATAACAATTTTATTTTTGAGAGAAAAATAAACTTACCGGTAACATCGAAAAATAATCTACAGAATATTGATCACTCTTGATTTTAACTTCCACATCGCTGACCGTAAGTATATTTACTGATTTAACGGTTTTTATTTGAGTTAAACCTTTTCTAATCATCTCGTACTGTAAATCCGATGTAGTCTGATAACCACCCAACAGGACAGCATCTATTGAAGTATGATATTCTAAATGACTTTGATTAAACTCTATCCTAAGTAAACTAAAAATATAAAATAATCTACTATTAATAAAACGATATAATATATACAGCAAATTAATAAATTATTTGAAAAAACCTACAGACTTTTTAATAAATAAATTTTACAAAACTACATAAATAAATTTTAAACATTTTATATAGTGCTGGATTTAAGTATCCTGCGAAACAGATTAGTCGCCTGTTGTATTTTTCGACGAATATATAGTACTATACTTAAAATTTGTATGAAAACTAATTTCCTGCTGATGTAAAAAATATGATTCTTATTTAAAATTCTAAGAATAAAATTGTTTTTAAAAATTATATTTTTGTTATAAATGAAAAGTTCATAATTTAGTAAGTTAACTATAACGTTATTTTACACTTTTTCTTCTTAGTCACCGACGTAGTCCTAAAATATAACATCCATAAGAGAGCTTCGGTAAAAAAAAAGTGTAAAATAGTGTACACTATTTCTGAATAGCAAACAGACCTACAATGTGTTAGTAAATAAAGGTCACTAATGCAATATTAAGGTAGCGGTAAATTAGTCCAAGTTGGTCACTGTGTTTAATTATTTTTAAAGACTAATTCCCTACATAATTCTATTAACATACTTTAAGCGTATTTTTGTCCCAACAAACAGTCCCCTAGTTAGTTTTTTTCATAGAATAAAAGTTTCATTTAATTATTATCATTGGGCAAACTTAAAAAGCATACGAAGCACAACGTAGAAATGAGGTTAATTGCAAAAGAGCCAAGAGACTGAGCGAAAATTGGGAGACAAAATAAACATTAGTATTTTTAGATGTATTATTTAAATAAAAAATAGATTCCTCCGATATTGTACGTAAAAAGTTCATTACATTTTAAATATTATAAGTATGTTTTTTTTTAAATATTTGTGAGATAAACACTTTTTTTACGAGGGGACTGTTTTTGGGGACATGCAGGGGACTGTTCTTTGAGCATTATAAAAACGTTTTTGATGTAATAAACTTTTTTTATTGGATATTGTACGATGGGCCGCGGTAAATTAGGTAAATATCTTTTTAAGTTAAGTACACATTATAAAATGAACTATATTTTTCAAATTATATCGGCCTGGGACAGGAAGTTGCCCAGCTTACAGAGAAATACCCATATATGTATATATAAAATATTACTATATCCCATACTTTACTAAACAATTAATTTTCCTAAGCGGTGGACAAAACTTTCGCGATCTTTTGGCACACTTCTCTGGAAAGCCTTCCCAAAGTAAATGCCATTTCGTGTCAGTTATTAAACGGCCCCAAATTCTTATCACAGCGCCAGGATTGTATACTTCATAAATACAAATGTCTCTTGGAACTACTGCACTACCAAATCTAAAACAAAAAAAAATCCCTTTAACCAGAACACTATGTAGTTTTTACTTATCATTGGTTTGTCATCAGTGAAATGAAAATAACAAGAATTTAATTTTTATATTATTCCAAGAGCCTATGACACTAGTTTCATGAAGTGTTTGATTCAGGTAGAAATTTCACATGGTTGTTTCGATAGGATAGATGAGTAATAATCGACCGACTGCCTGACCTGCCTGGGTACACCAGGTCCTGCGCATACAGGAAAAGTGTGAAAAAACATTTGCCAAAAAAACGTGTTTGATTTAAAAGCTAAAAAGACCATTTAATAGTCAAGTTGAACTAAAAGAAAAACTAAAAAAGGCTATCACTTTGAAGGGGCTAATTTTTAAACCAAACCACCCTAAAGTTATATTTAATTTTTTTTTAAATATGTTTGATTGAGCCTACAAAGACCATTCGATAGTTAAATTAATTTAGAATAAAAACTTAAAAAGGCAAACAATTTGGATGAGGGTTAACTTTGAACCAAACCACCCAATAGTTGTATTTCTTAAAATACAAAAAGTGTTTGATTTAAAAGCCAACAAACGACCATTCGATAGTAAGGTTGGTTTAGACTAATAACTAAAAAAGACAATCACTTTGGAGGGGGTTAATTTTGAACCAAAGCACCCCAAAGTTGTATTTCTAAAAATTCAGAAAAAGTGTAATTCAATTTTTTTATTTTATTTTTTTGAAGCAGTTTTAATCCCAATTACAATGATGTATAACACTTATTTTTTATTTAACAAATAAGGAACTTCCCCATAAGAAATAAAGTGCGTTTCTTGTCTAACTCATTTTCTCTTATAGAAATATTTTTCTGTTAAATACACATATTTTCCTATTTTCCATAGGAGACAATGAGTTAGACAAGGAACGCATTTCATTACGTATGAGGACGTTCCTTATTTATTAAATAAATTTTAATTGTTATACATTTTTGTAATTGGGATAATAAGGGTTTAAAAAAATTAAATAAAAAATCCAGGTTCGTATCTAAAAAAATTAAGCTGATGATGGTTTAACGAAAACGAAACGGCCTAAATGAAAATTGACATTACCAATACATAAAGCGCAAAAAGTTCCAATGAGAATGTATTTTTCCAATTTTGCTAATTTTTGAAATTACCTGGTAAAAAATAAAAACGAAAATCGCAAATTTCAGTTTTTTCGCCATATTTCCAAAAATACAGAAGATAACTTCAATTTTTTAAAGGTGTATTATTGAGCTCCCCAATACACAACTTTGCCAAATTTAAACTCCCCACCTATCTCTTACCGTTTCGGAGGCCTCCAAACTGGCCCTTCTTATCTTTGGCACGTTGTATATATATATATAATATATATATATATATATATATATATATATATATATATATATATATATATATATATATATATATATATATATATATATATATATATATATATATATATATATATATATATATATATATATATATATATATATATATATATATATATATATATATATATATATATATATATATATATATATATATATATATATATATAATATTAACTAGCATTCTTGTGGCGGTTTCGTTACATGAAAAGTCCTCGTTAGGTACATGCCAAAAAACTTTAAACAATGGGACCGATTTGGTCCTGGTCCCGGGGTATAAAGACTGAGCCGGGTCAGTCCTATTGACCCCTCTGAAGTAACAGATCGCCTAAAACAGAAAAAAAAAAGACAAAAGTTGAAATAATTATCTACGTTTCGGTGGCAAGTCTGCTACCGTTTAAAAGATAAAAATAAAATATAAAAACTTGACTAAAAATTAAATAATAATTAAAACTAAAATTGTTAGAATCTTGATAAAAAATATAGGTAGAGATTCTGAGATCGCTTTTTAGTACAGTAAACGAAGGTGTGAACCTGAAGATCAGGTTGGGCCGTCACATTTTTTTTTAATTTGCAGGTATTAATGTATACAATAACCTCTAAAAATATCATATATAAAAAAATGTCCGCAAGGGCCTGAAAATGGCCCTCAAGAGTGCGGAAATCCGTTTTTTCAACTAATTTGGTCGACATCTCCCGAAATATGACACTTACGCAATTCGTGTTTGGACAAAAATGAAGGGCAGTTTATTAGCTGCAAAAATGATTCCTATCACTTTTGTCAAAAATTTGAGAGTTTTTGCAATAATCGGCCATAAATCCGCCGAGTATTTTTTGCACCTGCCCCGTATCTCGAAAGGTGTTTTAAGCTGCTTACACTTCCAACCGAACGGACTAATTTTTAAATAACTCACGTAAAAATGCATATTTTTGCATGGTTCAAAGTTTACATGAAAGAAGGAACGTGTAACAATAATATCTTGTTACTGTTTCCTTCTTTTTTTGTTTCTTTAGAATATTAAAAACTCGAGTCAAAGTTACTTTTTGCTAGATATTTTGATCCTCCTATCAACCTGTTCATATTTTTTTTATAAAAAGTAATTTTACCGAATTCTTTTAGATTATGGGGCTTTGTAAGGTGTTGAATACATTCCGCAAAATTCAATAAATATATTTGTGTATTTTTATAAACAACGTGTTTTTCTTAGGGCGGTTTTTTTGAATTTCCGGTGTTTTCGAAAATTCTCGGGTCTATCGGGAATTAATAAATATTCAAGGACCATAAACAATTTTTGATAAAATAATAAATAAATGATCTTTATGTTACTTTGGATAACAAAAATAAACCCTCACCTTGTGCTCCGAAAAAGAAAACTGGAAAAATTTAAATATTTCCATGTTTCTCTAAAGACGTTTTCTCTGAAAATAAAAATAAAAAGTAAAGCATTTTTTTTTTACTTTTTACACTTGTATGCATTCAAAATTTACAATCCTATTTACACAGATTGTTTGTAAATAAAAAAGCAGAAAGTATTTATAGTAATTATTTAAAGAAAATTTAAAGGAAGAATTTTTTGTCGTGCCTTATTAAAGTACTTTTAAAATAATAAATATATATATATATATATATATATATATATATATATATATATATATATATATATATATATATATATATATATATATATATATATAAATATATATAAAATATATATATATATATATATATATATATATATATATATATATATATATATATATATATATATATATATATATATATATATATATATATATATAAAACAGTATGTCCACGGAAAATGTTTAAAGAGAAAAAATTTTATTTTTTGATTTTATGGGAAAAAGTTGTTGATAAAATTTTTGTTATTTAAGAGAAAAGATTGAGAAAAAAATTTAACATATTTTATACGGGGTGTTCAGAAAATTAAAAAAACTTATAATTTAAAGAGTGGCATTTATTTGATAATTATGGAAATAAGTTAAGGAAAAGTTGTTCAAATTAAAAGGTAGTCTCTTATACCAATTTTGAAAAAATCCGCCTACTTCTATTTATTTGTGATTAAATTTATATAAATATCAATTTATAATCAAATTATTTGCTGTTAAGTAAGCATTTAAAGCTGACGATACTGCGGCTAATAAATTATAAAAGCCAATTGTCAATAAAACTTGTCACTATCAACGCCTACTAGTACAAAAATTTTAAATTAGTTAATTGATAATAAAATTTTAATTACAAATAAATAAAAGTGGGCCGATTTTTTTGAAAATTGGTATTAGAGACTACCTTTTACGTTTGAACAACTTCTTCTAGTAACTTATTTCCATATCTTTGCAAATAAATGCACTTTACTCTTGTACCATTTTAAGTTTTTTCAATTTTCTAAACACCGCGTATAAAATATGTTAAATGTTTTTATCCCAATCTTACTCTAAGAAGTAGCAAATTTTTTTTATCTAAGTAACTTTTTTCGATAAAATTAAAAATAAAGAAGTTTTTCTTACTCAACATCTTTTCCGTGGACACACCAGTACGTCCACGGAAAAGGCGTTGAATAGTAAAAAACGTATTTGAAGGGTGTCCGGTACAAATAGGCTAAGTGCCATTTTTTTTTTAAATCGTATTTTTGCATAAAAATATTCGAAGTGCCATCGGGCGTATCTTTAAATAATGCTAAGTGCCAAGCTCACCGCTTATAGTGTTGCAATGCGTTGGTAACGGTGGGGGAAGCTACAAATCACATGTCGTATTTCGGTACAAACAAGCTAAGTGCCAGCGACCGAAATAAACAGCGGTATTTCTTGTTTTTTAGTTAGAACGTGTTTGTTGACCTGTTAGTCTAGTTTATTGTCGTTTTTTAAAATGGAAAACAAAAGAAAAAGAGGCAGTGGTCGACATAGAGATGAACAAACGAAATTGAAAGTTTCCGGATTAGAATATCAAACTAGAAAAAGAAAGCTGTGCTGAAAAAGCAAGAACCTAACCGAGAGGTAAGCTTAAGTTTATGCAAAAATATTTGTGATACCGAAGGATGTGTGTCAATAAAAAATGTCCGCCTTGGCGGGTGTTTAGATTTCTTTCTGTACTTTTAGACTCTAAACTGTGTTGTTTTGTTAAACTTCGATTAATGATGATGATTGTTTTAGTTTATATTTCACTGGTGTTACGTTTAAGTTTAGAGAAATAATTTTAATTTCAGGTGTCCCGCAAGTGCTATCATTCTTGCAGGCTTATTTCTTATGAAAGAAAACTTGATCTACACCAGAAATATTACAAACAAACTTCCGATGTACAAGGTACTTATATTATGAACCTTATTAGCCTAATTCCGGTGAAAAGAAGACGCCATGGAAACTATGAGGAAGTAAGTGATAGTCATCGTCAAGGTACGATTTGTTATTTTGTGTCTAATGAAAAGGGTGAAATGATGAGGGTCTGTAAACAGACATTCATGAATATTTTTGCCATATCAAAAATGAAACTTGAAACTATAATAAGAAAAAAGAAGATGGGCGAAACAACTTTCAAAGATAATCGAAAGTCTCACAGATCAAAGAAATTTACCGCTGACGATCGCAATGCTGTTATTCGTCACATAGCTTCATTTCCTAGGGACGAAAGTCATTATTCAAGGTCTCAGTCTGCCAAACAATACTTAAGCCCTGAACTTAATATTCATCGGTTATACAAGGCATTTGTTACCAAATATCCAAACCAAAACTGTTCGTATCGATTTTATAACAGAGTGTTTCGACAGGAGTTTCCTAACTTAAAATTTCGCCCACCTAGGAGTGATACTTGCAGAGTCTGCGATAAAGCAACATGTGAAATAAAAGCCGACTTGCCTTCTAGTGAACAAGCTCGCCAAAATTTAGATATT
Source organism: Listronotus oregonensis (assembly GCA_019359885.1). NCBI lineage: Eukaryota > Metazoa > Arthropoda > Insecta > Coleoptera > Curculionidae > Listronotus > Listronotus oregonensis. The sequence continues at coordinate 77,474 of JAHBCN010001238.1, read as the reverse complement.
CACCATCGAAAAGCAGAGAAGGCAATAACTTTAATGAAACAAGATATAGCTTCTTCACAGTTGCCTGGAGCCGGTTTCTGTTGTTTGTCTGTTGACTTGCAACAAGTCCTTTTTGTGCCCACTTTAACACATTCCGATATGTTTTACGCTAGTCAGCTCAGCTGTTACAATCTGGGAATTCACTGCAGTAACACAAATACTGCATATATGTGCGTTTGGAATGAAGGGATGGGAGGCAGGGGAAGCAGAAGTGGTTTCTTGTATACTTAGATTTTTAAATAGTATTGACGTCCCACAAAATCGCCTAGTTCTTTGGACTGCAATTGCGCAGGACAAAACAAGAATAAAGTTATGATCATGTTATTCATTTTTTAGTATGTCATGGAATATTTGAGAATATTCAACATAACTTTTAATATCGGGACACTCTTTTATGGCGTGTGACCGCGACTTTGCGCTAATTGAAAAGCGGAAAAGGGTTATGAAAGCAATGGTTCCCCAAGACTTACACAAGGTCATCATGTCGGCAAAGTATGATCCCCCGTTTCAGATTATCAACATGGAGTCTTATGGATTTTGGAATCTCAGAGAGGTTGCGGAAGACCTTATTGATACTAAAAAAATGAATATTAGTAAAGCAGTCATGATCTGTATTGATAAGGAAAATCCTGGAGTGGCAAGAGTAAAATATACGTACAGCGATGTTGAAATTTGGAAAGAAGTTTCAATTTTAAAAAAAAACAAGACCATTCAGGACGTAAAGGAAACTGTTCTCAACCATTTGCCTCCGAGAACAAAATATCGGACAACAAAAAAAATCTTTACGTTCTATGATCGATTTTCTGGAGAATAAAGAACATAAGGACTATTACCTTAAGCTATTACACTAATTTAGTTCAAATTATTTATGTTCTGCAGACAATATTCTAGTACCTTAAGTTTTTGTAGTTTATTTAGTGATAAGTTTGCTATTAAACAGTTTTTCTCTGAAACACCTTTTTTGTTTATTGAGGCACTTAGCATCTTTCTTGTTTTTGTATTTTTTATATTTTTTTATATTACAAGCGTTTTGCATTAGCCACTGAAACAAGGCTAAATTTGCAGTAATATAATATGTTTAAACAAAAAGTAAAATCTAAATCAATTTATTTATTACCCTTTTAAAAATATTCACAGAAAATTTCGTTTTTCGTAAATATCTCCCTTTTCTAATTTTGGCACTTAGCCTGTTTGTACCGGACACCCTTTATTTATTTTTAATTTTATCAAAAAAAACTACTCTTAAAAAAAAATTACTACTTTTTAAAGTAAGATTGGGATAAAAACATTTAACAAATTTTATACGCGGTACTCAGAAATTGAAAAAACTTTAAATGGTTCAAGAGTAAAGTGCATTTATTTGAGAAGATATGGAAATAAGTTACTAGGAAAAGTTGTTCAAAATTGTTGTGCATGTTTTATTATATTAATTAGCGATAAACCCGAGCATTTTTAAAAACTTCGGAAATCTAAAAGAACCGCCCTAAGAAAAACACGTTGTTTAAAAAAATACACAAAAAATATTTATTGAGTCTTTTGGAATGTATTTAACACCTTCCAAAGCCCCATTATCCAAAAGGATTCGGTAAAATTAGTTTTTATAAAAAAAAAATATGAACAGATTGATAGGAGAGTCAAAATATTGAGCAAAAACTAATTTTGGCTCGAGTTTTTAATATTCTTAAGAAACAAAAAAAAAAAGAAAACAGTAACAAAATATTATTGCTACAAGTTTCTTCTTTCATGTAAACTTTGAATTGTGCAAAAATATGCATTTTTACGTAAGTTATTTAAAAATTAGTCCGTACGTTTGGAAGTGTAAAAGTAGAGTCCGATTTAAAGTTGAAAGGGCCATCAGCGTCATCAGCATGCGTTGTTCTATCTCACTTTAAAATTATTCCCGTTCTCGTCGCTCTGTTCCAAATTTAACAACGTATGGGTGGAGCGTAGAGAGAGAAAGGCTTAATCGCGGACTCTTTTTGTATAACGTTCCTGGCCTTTTCTTCTTTAAATCGGACTTTAGCCTAAAGCACCTTTCGAGATACGGGGCAGGTGCAAAAAATACTCGGCGGATTTATGGCCGATTATTGCAAAACTCTCAAATTTTTGACAAAAGTGATGGGTATCATTTTTGCAGTTAATAAGCTGCTCTTCATTTTCGTCCAAATACGAATTGCATAAGTGTCATATTTCCGGAGATATCGACCAAATTAGTTGAAAAAACGGATTTCCGGGCTCTTGAGGGCCATTTTCGGGCCCTTGCGGACATTTCTTTATACATGATATTTTTAGAGGTTATTTTATACATTAATACCTGCAAATAAAAAAAAAATTGTGACGGCCCAACCTGATCTTCAGGTTTGAGGTTTCTTCAGACTTCATTTACTGAACTATTTTTTGAGGTATTGTCGTACATGATATTAATTGATGCTGAAGTAATTTTAGGAAAACTTAAAATCAATCAACACCACACTTTTTTTAATATTAAAATAATACATATACCAGATACAACAAATTAATGTCATGTATGACACTACGTCTAAAAAGGCGACCTCAGAATCTCTACAATTTTTATCAAAATTCTTACAATTTTATTTTGATTATTATTTAATTTTTAGTTAAGTTTTCATACTTAATTTTTATCTTGAAAACTGTAGAAGACTTGAATAAGTACTTGGATTTTTAGGGGTTTTTCTTTTTTCTGTTTCATGCGATCTGCTAGTTCAAAGGGGCAATAGGACTGAGAAAGCTCAGTCTCCATACACCGGGACCAGGACCGAAGCGGTCTCTTTGTATAAAGTTTCTTTTAGCATGTACTCAACAAAGACTTTTCAACAACATCTATACTTTAATAAAACCAAAAATTCTGTAAAGCAAATTTTATTAAACAGTTTTGATATACTGCCTGATACTGCTTATTTTATATAATGTTTATGTTTCTTTAGTGACTGCTTTTTTGCTTTCTTTGACTGCTTTTTGAGTTTTCAACTGCCTTTTTGTTACCCGCGTCAGTCGTTCTTTCAAAAATGCATTAACGTTTAGTTATCTTGAGAAAAAATCACTGATTTAGTAAATATTTACTAAATTAATAAAAAACAGTTCTAAAGGAATCGCGCAACGCCAGGACGAATAGAGCACCAGCGGCAAAACTGGAACTTCAGCATTACACTGGGCCGGCGGTTTTCCGTCGGTGCATATATTTCGTTACCCTAAGGGTATTTTTACTGTAAAGTATGCCAATAAATCTGGCTTACTGAAACCTAGATTTTCTATTGATTAACTTATTATGGTTCCAAAATGGACAGGTAATAAAATAAAACTATACCATATTGTTTAATGGATCATTTTATTATTATAAACAGAACTAAGTAGAACTGGGAACTAACGATTTGCACTTCTTGATGTGCAAGTTCATCGCATTTTACAACTTTTTAAAACTGTACTTATAGTTGTTGAAAGGCACTTTGATTACAGATAAATGGATATATAAATAGATATTTAGTCTGTCACCTGACCAGTCTACCAACACCCTAATCAATTAGTAACAAATATATTTTTTATTATGTATTTGGTATTTTGAAAAAAGAGAGTATTTATATTCTTTAATTCATATAGTAGTGGTTCTACAACAACTTTTTGTTAACTGAGGGTTCTTTCCCTTTCGGGGAGACACCCCTGCAGCTTTTCACCACTCCATGGACGTCCTTTATTTTACAAATAGTCATAATACAACAACTCTCATCTCCAGTTACAAATAACTCTAAAGATTGTTTAAGGTCTCAAAACTGACCAACTACAGAAGGAAGTTGATGTACTCATCTTGCAGAAAACTTGTTCATATGGTAAATGTCTCTTAATGATTATAAAAACAGATTATTTAGAAAGTTCTAACATTGCGGCAACTTCTTAAGTTTTTTAATGTTGACTGCCAAATATTTCATTTAAAACAAAACTAATACTCTTAATATTTTTGATACCGAAAATTGTTATACATTCAATAAGAAAATAAATTATCTACTCACTCTAAAATAATAAAATCTTCAGCTGCCAATAAGTCAAAATCCTGAGGTCTATAGTCTTCTTGAGTTGATTTACTTTTCTTCCACCATTTCCCATAGGAACGCTATAGAAATATATTTAAGATAGGTAAAAGACAATAATGTTACAGTATTGAGTTTGAAAAGAGAGTAACAGATTAGTCAAAAATCTGGTAATATTTATATTACATTACATATTTACAAAAAATATATATTAAAATAAATCAAAATTTAATCCCCTAACTATTTTGATAGAAAAGTGGATCTTAAATATTTTTTAACCTATGGCCCCTGTGTAAAATGCTCTGATCATTAAGCTTACGAATGTAATAATAAAAATCCTACCAAAAAATATGCTTCGGGAAAATCACCATAAAAAGGATATTTTACATATTTTCCAACTAAATTAATTGGAGCATAGGAATAACTACTTGAATTGTTATATCTTGAGCTATAACTAACAACATGCTGAACATATTGCTCTAGATACGTCATTTTAAGCAAATTTTCAATGGGCACAAAACTTTCTATACTGGCCATTTAGAAAATTGGTATAAAAACGTTTTTAAGCCAAAAATAATTTTAAAAATCTTTTGAGGTTTCTTCTCGTTCCTATCAGCTGACTATCAGGTGTTTAAAATGTCATAATAAACGTGAATATAGTTACGGTTTACACCAGGTTACACCTTCGGTCACTGATTGAAACCTTCGAGAACAGACTACTGAAGGTAGCCTTGCCGTTTGAAAACTCCTTTTAGAGAACAAATAATTTTTATAGCAAATTAAATTTAGTTTACTGAAGTATTCTAATTTTATGTTGAATAATTATTAATATGACATCTACATTGATATGGTCATGGGGTAACTCCGCTAACTCATAACATTCTTGTAGGCTTATTGTTATTGTTTTTGTGATAAGTTAGATAAAGAAACACAGAATTATAATGAGTAAAGACATGTATAATATGCAGAAAATTTAACTTCAGTATATAATAACTAACAAATTATTGAAATGAATCCAACTAACATTTTATACATTTTAAATAATCACATAACTTATAACAAACATAATGACATATGAAATACTAATGAGATTTATGTAATTGAGATTTTCCACTGACAATAGTTTGTAGTTGTGGACTAATTTTACTTGTACCAATTATTAAAAGAGATTTAAGATGCTCATCAGTTAATTTCGATCTGTAAACATTTTTTGTGTACTTCATTTTGGAGAAGGTTTTCTCACACAAATAAGTAGTACCAAAAACAGAGAACAGACCACGAGCAAATTTATGCAAATTATCAAATTGTGTCAGTGGAAGACTCTTATAAAATTCCAACAAAGATGAGTTTTGATATTTGTTCTTAATTATATCACTGCATTGTAGATCAATCATTTCCATTTGAAGTTCCGGGGCTAGGGTTTCAATGTCAGTATCAAAAGGATTCTGAAAATCTTAATTTGATTCGCAATGGCATCAAAGTCCGAGAAACGAGTATCAAAATTTATCTTCAAAGCACTCAAAGTTTCGATTGCAAAATCGATAGGAAACTCAGTCTCAGTAGTGTGGCTGAATATTTCACATGTTTTAAAATGTGAAAAACATTTACTTCGTAGTTGTGATTGAAACAGTCTCAATTTCTTCCGGAATGATTTGATATTAGTGTATAAATCAGGAAGATGCTGGTTTTCTTCTTGCAATCCCAAATTCAGTTCGTTCACATGTTTTATCAAATCAACATAAAATGCTATCTTCCACAGCCATGCGTTGTTTTGTAATTCAATAAGAGGGCGATGCTTTTCATTCAAAAAAATTTCGATCACTGCTCGAAGTTCAAAAAAGCGGTGAAGGACTTTCCCACAACTAAGCCAGCGTACGGCAGTATGATAAGGTAAGTCAGTTTCTCCAATCTCTTCAATAAATTGTCGGAATTGTCGGTGATTCAGCCCAAAAGATCTGATAAAATTAACAGTTGATATGACTGGTTTCAGAACGTCAGACATATCCAAACATTTTCCGCACAAAGACTGTTGATGAATGATACAATGTAAGACTAGTTTTGAACCACCGTCATTTTCTACAGCCTTTGACACAAGAGCGACCACTCCTTTATCTTTCCCACTCATGTTTTTGCCTCCATCAGTTGTAATACATTTCAAGTTTTTCCATCGAAGGTTCTTTTGATTAATGGCCATTTCAACTCCTTTAAAAATATCTGTACCAGTAGTTGTGCCATGAATACTATACATATCAAGAAGTTCTTCGTGCACTTCATAGCTTTTATCTACTCCTCGAATATAAATCAACACCTGAGCAGTATCTGACACATCCGTTGACTCATCAAAGGCCAAAGAAAACCACTCAAAATGTCCATTTTTGTCGAACAGTTGAGAGGATATATTTTCAGCGATGTTTTCTACCCTTCGAGCCACAGTGTTTGCTGACATACTGACAGTTTTTAATAAATTTACCTTTTCAGGGCACGTTTCTTCGGCTACTGCAATTATGCATTCTTTGATCATTTCTCCATCGGTGAATGGTTTTCCACGTTTTGCAATTTCAAGAGCCACACGAAAGCTGGCACGAGTTGCAGCCTCTTGTTCAGTTTTGAGTTTTGTAAATGAAGATTGCTGCGATTTCAATTCGCGCTGCATAGCTTCGAATTTTTCTGTCCGCAAACTTCCTGTATATTTTGAGTAATTTTGAAAATGTTTTGTTTCATAATGACGTTTAATGTTATATTCTTTGAGAACGGCTATGCTTTCATTGCAAATCAAACATAGCGCCTTGTTACTGGACTCAATTACGAAATACTAAATGTTCCACTGATCTTTGAATTTTCTGCATTCACTATCAATTTTTCGCTTCTTTTCCATACTACTAATTCACACACAAAAGCAACAATTCAAATAAAAATACTGTTATAAAGATGTCTTAAACTTAAACACGCACAAACACGTTTTAAGGAGGTATGCAATATTTTATTTAACAACAGTGTCATAGGAACTGACTTGTGGTTGCGCCACTAGCCTTCTTATATATTCCAAATACTGCCATCTAGAAGTGAGTGGAAGACACCAGAACTTTCTCGAACCAACGAGATTATTCTGTACGTGCTATTAGCGCCATCTGTTAGCGATAGAAGGTACTACCTATTTCCGCTTGTGTCCACCAGATGTCGTCACGTTACCTCATGGCTCGTACTTAGCAGCGAATGTCGATTAGATCGATCGAGTATTTGATTGGTCAGAACATTGGCCCCACATGTTCTGACCAATCAAAATACTTTCGGATGATCGGATCGTCGGAAATCGGATGCATGAGACTCCGGCTTAATCTAGAAATTACAGATAATGACAGGAAAATTAATAATATGCAGTGTTGCCGTTTTGCGGACTTTAGTCCGATTTGCAGCCTTTTTTAAACGTTGTGTACTTTTTCGGACTTTTTTTTTTCATCAGTGGACTATTTCACTTCTTACCACCGGCAACAATGATAATATGGTTTTGGCCCTCGGAACTTACTGGAGTAATCAGTATGGCCCTAAGGCTGGAGACCCCTGGTCTAGAAAGTGGCCGCATCTCCGATTTTGACCAAATTTAATATACGGGGGTTTTTGGGTCGCTGATTACGAATCTTTTTTTTTGGCAACGTTTCGTTTTCGAGATATTCATCATCAAAGTTGAAAATAAAACTAACCTCATTTTTACTATATTCCCCCTTCTTTTTGTACGCAATTCTTGATTTTAACACTAAAGTGGCACACAATATTTTATAAACACATTTTAAAACCGTGTATTTTTATTTATTTTACACCTTTTTCCCATTAAATTGCGAACTTTCAAGTTCAAAGGCAGCAGCCATATTTGCTAGTGTATACATGGTTGCGGCCACGTTGGGGCCGGTGACAGTGGATGTTTGCAATTAAATGGAAAAAAGATGTAAATTAAACATAAAAAACAAGTTTTTAAAAGGTGTTTGTGAAATATTATGTGCCAATGTAGTGTAAAAATCAAGAATTCTGTGCAAAAAGAAGGAGGAATAGTGTAAATAAGGTTAGTTTGATTTTCAACTTTGATAATGAATATCTCTAAAACGAAAGGTTGCCGAAAAAAAAAATTTGCAGATTCGTAATCAGCGCTCCAAAAAACCTCAGTATACAAAATTTGGTCAAAATCGATCGGAGAGGAGGCAACTTTCGAGACAATTACCAGAATTTTTAATTTTTACACTAAATTGAAACAGAATAGTTTATTAACACCTTTTAAAAACTTGTTTTTACTTTATTTTATACCTACTTTTCATTTAATTCCAAAAATTCACTTTCAAACGCCTCAACTATGTATATACACCCGGGGAATTTTTAAGCAAACATGACCGGCCATTGAAAGTGATACTTGGCAATTTAATGGAATGAAAAGGTGTAAAATAAACATAATAAAAGTTTTTTAAAGGTGTTTATAAAACATTGTGTGCCACTTCAGTATAAAAATCAAGAATTGTGTACAAAAAGAAGGGGAAATATAGTGAAAATGAGGTTAGTTTAATTTTCAAATTTGATAATGGCTACCTTGAAAACAAAACGTTTTTGCCAAATATTTTTTTCAGATTCGTATCAGCGCCCTACAAAATCCCCGTATACCAAATTTGGTCAATATCAGAGTTGCGGCCAATTTTTAGGCAGTTGTCTCAAAATCTAATCGATTACAACGCACCGTTGTAAAGTCTAATTGGATGCAACGCAGCTTTAATATCTTATGAAACATTTAACAATTAACTGTGTAAGGCTTAATGGCCGGTTGCACCCACACTTTTTGCGACACTTAAGTTGTTCTTAAGCATTAACTGCCCCTTAAGTTTCAAATGTTTCTTGCACCAGCTGAAATTGGTCCTTAATGGTCCCTTAACTTTAAGTGCAGGATTTTCTGTACTTAAAGATCCCTTAAGTAATTTTAAGGTGACATTTGACAAATTTATTGTTTATTTTTCGTTTGTTTGTAGTTTCAAATAATTAATTTGATAAAAATTATGTAAAAACGAAGTTTTTAAACAATGGTGTTTTGGATTGTGATATTATAAATGCGATGTAAATTAGATTTCCAAGAAAAATGTAGAAACAGTGAATTTTTATTACTTATTGCAATTTTGAGATTTATTTACCTTTTTATTCTTTTGGGCATTGTTCTGTTATTTTTAAAAAGAACTGTTTTGACGAGATGGATAATCTTACATTTTTCAAAAGGTTCAAATTAACGAAACCAACAGTGCTCAGCATACTTGAGCAAATCGAAGATGAGCTTTAGTTTAAACATGACAAGTTTGTATTAGCTTTTAAATTTTAAGTATTTACTTGTAAATTAGGAATATTTAATTTGTTCCTATAAAATAATAAAAGTTTTTTTTAATGATGTATTTGTGTTTATATTTCATATTGACAATAATTATTCCCTTTCCATGGCCGTAAAGAAAGGCGCCCTTGATCTTTTCTTTTCCATATTGTTATTAATTTTACAACAAAAAATCACAAACTAACTACTAGACGATTTCGCCACGTTTTGGTAGGTACTTTGGTTGGTCAGAAATAGTGATGGGATAATTCGAATTAAAAATAATTGATAATCCGATTATTGAAAAAAGCGCTATCATGCGATTCTTCAGATTTAATTTGAATTACGAAAAATAAAATTTAAATAAAAAAAAAATTAAATCTGAATTATCGCATGATAGCGGTTATTTCAATAATCGGATTATCGATTATTTATAATTCGAATTATCCCATCACTATTTCTGACCAACCAAAGTACCTACCAAAACGTGGCGAAATCGTCTACTGTTTTTGTATTATAATGTCTATAAAATGAAAAAAAATTCAAGTTTTAATTATTTACAAAGATTCAAGTCGGATTACTTCTATTATTTAAATGACACACAAGCTAGAAAAGGAAAGATCTAATATCAGTTAATTCTGATTATTCGCGTTGTAAAGGCCAACAATAAAAAAGAAGAACGATGCAACGTTGCCATCTTTCTAAGTAGTCTTAGTTAAGTTGCAATAAAAATCTAATGGTGAAAGCGAAAACAATTTAAGTAACCCTTAATTTTAAGAGCTCCTTAATAAAGGTCTACTTAAGATACTTTTGGTGCAACCGGCCATAACTACCCTACATAGCTTTTGCGGCCATCGTCTGCTAAACTTATTTGCTTTGCTTTCACTTTTCTTGGCCTCCGTCGGTGAACGTTCAGCCAGGTCTCCCCTTTCTAGACACACGTTGTTATCAACGTGTCCGAAAAAGAAATTCCGAACTTTTCCAAAACTTAAATTCTTGACAAAAAAAATTATCGATGCAGGGCACAAACAATGGCGGTCCGACCAGAGACTGCTTCTGTTATCACGCATAACCGTTTTCTGTCAGTACTCAGTACTGCCCCTCCCTGCTGAGCGCGCAACCACCTTCCGCCATTAGGAAAATCCCTCGTGCGTGGGGCCCTCAGAAAGGAACAGGTATAGGAATCTTCGTTCACAGCGCTTAGCCCCAGAAGAAGGACTCCATCGTTTGGCTTGAGTTTCTCCTTGATCCCCGATGGCAAAAGCTGTTGATACAGCGCCTTTAGCCGCCTTCCCGGAAAAAAACTATGTAGTTTTTTTTATCGCGAGCACTTCACTGATCGGAGGTCAAAAAGGAACTGTGCTAAACTTCTGTTTTTTTGAGTTTTTAGGCCGTCGGCGGTGATTTTGAGTTCGAGTTCTTGACGTTTCGCCAAAACGAGTAGTTGGCATCGTCAAAAGATGCAAAAAGAAGTATTTTGGGTTGTCGCTTTTTTAGCCCATATGAATTTTTTCCTGTAATTGTTGGTTGCCTACTTTCGGCCTTCTAGTTCTAAAACTGCAAAAGAATGGCTGCCGGAGTAAGTTTTTCTGCTATATTTTTCAATTATCCCAATAACCTTGTATCATCTGTGGTTAAAAACAACTTAAAATTATTTATTAAAACCTGTATTATTAATTTTTGTTAATATTTTTTTTAGACACTATACACTTATCCTGACAATTTTCGTGCGGCCAAGGCATTGATCGCCGCTCAATATTCCAAAGCAAATCTAAAAGTTGCCTCGAATTTTGTTTTTGGCGAAACCAATAAAACTAATGAATTCCAGCAGAAGTTTCCCGGAGGAAAGGTTAGTCCATTTGCATTTAAAAATAAGTTTTTTTTTAATCTTTTTTATTTTTACATTTTTAACTTTGTAGGTGCCAGCTTTTGAAGGAAATGATGGAAAACTCTTGCAAGACAGTAATGCAATTGCTTATTTTGTAGCCAATGATCAATTAAAAGGCACAAATGAATATGATAAAGCTCAAGTTTTACAATGGATTGGTTTTGCAGAAGGTGAAGTGTTACCAGCTGGTTGTGCATGGGTATTTCCAATTTTGGGAATAATTCAAAATAACCCCAGTACCCAAGAGGTGAGCTAACTACAGTGTACAAATTCTATTTTTTTTTAATGTAAAACAAAGGATAATTGTGGATCCATCCTAAAGTCATCATAGGTAGGTCATTTTTTTTTTTGATAATGCACTTATTTGATAAGACATAGTCCAGACAATGTAAGGATCTTTATTTTCAACATATTTTAAGTTTTTATTTATGGAAATATAAGCTCCTATTATATTTATTTGGTTATTTTTACTTATTGGGCTCAGGGCCAATTTTATTGAAATTTAGCATACAGGGTTTACGAATCTGAAGTCAAATTTTGTCAGACACTTTTAGTTTTTGAGTTCCTCCTTGATACTGGTCACAGTCAAACTGAATGATTTTATGGTAAAACATTTATTTATTAGAATACATTTATTTTTATGCTTCTAAAATTAGTATCTTTAACAAAAAACTACAAAAAGTAAAATATTTTTACTTTTTACTACAGCTGTGGTACATCTTGGAAAGTAATTGAAAAGTGCCTATTTTTTAAATTTTAATTGTGTAAAAGTGGAGTTTAAATTAATTGCATTTATTATGTTTGTGTTTAAAAAATAGATTTTTGTCAATTACCTGTTCAATTTATACCTCATCAACAGATCCAAATTCAGGGAAATGCGCCCCTGCCTCACTTGTATTAATATCTAACTTCTAAATAAAAACACCTTGCAATATAACTACAGGAGTCCTTATCCACCCTTATAATGCACCTTTTACAAAAGATTAAAATAATGTTTTTACTTGGTTTAAATGCTTTTTATATAATTTTCAAGTTTTTTATTAAATATGGGTATTTTAATTTTTTTTTTTACATTCAATGCTGGTAAAACAATTTAAATTTTAATTATGGTGCCTTTTAGTTTCATCAACTTATCTGTTTAAAAGCCATAGATAATTTGTTTATGTAAATATGTTTTTTAGTAAATTTAGTAAAACTAATAAGTAAATAATGGGGGAAATAAGTTAATCTGTAAAATAAAAGGTGTTCTACCATAAAATCATTCAGTTTGGCTGTGACCAGGTTCAAGAATGAGGAATTTTAGGAAAGTTTGTGCATTTTTGAGGTTGACTCCGAGTAGGATGTTATAACTTAACTAAAAGCTTCCGACAAAATTTGTTTTCAGATTCGTGATCAGCACCCCAAAAAACCCTGTAGACTAATTTTTAATAAAATCAGCCGTGGGCGCGATAAGTAAAAATATAGTATCATTTATTTTTATGTATTAAAATTATTTAGGATGTGTTTTTATTTTTATTTTTTTTTTTTAATTCCTCTGTCAAAGGCGAATATTGCATAATTTTTTTGCAACTTTCGTAACTTAAGGAGGTATAGCAAAAATGACATTGAATTAATATATTTTCAATATTAAATAAATACTTAATGCTGAAAATTAATTTTTTTGTCTAACACAATTTTAAAATGTGCAGTAAATTAGAATGCATTGCTGCAAAGAAACTTGGCCTGAATGAGCAGATTTCAAGTCTTATTCACCCAAGCAAGCACCAAAGTTTCAAATTGTTTACTCAATATTCAAGATGTCAGCAACTTGCAACTATTTATAACAAAATGTACTCTTACAAAAAACTTTCTTATGTATAATGTACTTAGATGTACAATTATTCACCTGCAGTCTTCAAGAAATCTGCATCCAGAGAATCTTTCAAAAAAAGGTTAAAGATTTTTTGTTGTAAAAGGCCTACTCTAGCTTGAATATTTTTTAAAAATACTATGTAATCATGTATTTATGTATGTATGTGTGTGTGTATGAGTATGTATATAATACACATAGTCATTGTCATGTGGTTGTTAGGTCAATTGCATGGTCTTAACATAAAAGTGCTGACCCTTTTTATTGTACATAATATTTTGTTCTTTGGGTATAGTTTACTTTCTTGATAATAATAATGTTACACAAGTTTTTCATTTAAATTATTTACAGGCTTTCCAACGAGCCAAAAATGACATGAAGGCTGCATTGACAATTCTCAACAACCACCTATTAACAAGAACATACTTGGTTGGTGAACGAATAACATTGGCAGATATTGTAGTAGCTTGTAACCTGCTTAACCCCTACAAATATGTTTTGGATCCTGAATATAGAAAAGTCTTCACCAATGTTAACAGGTAATTTATAACATCATCAACATATTAGTGTGATTCATATACCTAATGGAAATTAGGATGTGTAAAGAAAAAAAGTAACTAACAACTTATATACCTATTTGGCACAATTTGAATCCTTCAGATTGATCAGCAAAGATTCTCCCTAGAATAAAAAGATTGTATTTTTATTAGCAGCATATTAAAAGATACCAGACGACAATATTTTAATTTTATTTATTGATACCTTAAACTTATTATTTCAGCTTTCCTGAACATTTTAAATTTTGCAATTAACATTGTTTGATACAAAACCTTCAAATTGTATGAGTAAAAGGCCTTTTATTTAGTAAAATATGTAGGCTTTTTCCTGTTAGATCCCTTGGGGGGATCAAAATGGGGATGAAAGTGTCATTTTTATTGTTGTAAATGTGGGAGTTGTTGATTGGTCTTCTGATTACCCAGCAACATAAAAAGTGATGGTGTTTTTTATTCTCTTAGGGGTTAAAAGTGGGGAAGGAAGTTTTTATGGTTTTATGAATTTATATTAACTTTAAAGAGGAGAATTTTTGGTTTATTATGGGTGAGTTTCGGTAAATAGATTCTTTGTTTATCAAAACTCAGTTATAATAAATCAAAAATTCTACTTTTTTCCTCTTCCACATTTATTATTAAGCTAATCAAACAAAAGCAAGAAATGTTGAGAATATCAGTCCATCCCAAATTATGACTTAAAAAGAAGACTAAATGGGCTACATAAAAGCATTAAAAAAATATTATTTCACTTCGGACAAAACAGCTGGCTAAAAACATGCCAAGAAAGTAATAAAGCCAAGGGAAAAAACTTTTACCAAAAAGTTGACAAACATTATATAAAACAAAAACAGTTATAGGAGACATTTTAGAAAATGGAAACACCTACTCAACAGATTCAGAAAAAGCCACAGCTTCTTATCAACATGTAAATGAATAGCATAAGAATTATTTTAAGAAGGAGAATAGACCATTACAGTTTTAATGAAGGACGAGGGCTTTTAAAAAATTTTACACCCAAAGAATAGCTTCAGGCATAGATGACATCACTTGGCTTATACTCAAACAACTAAATCACAGGGAAAACAAATACATTAAGTAGTATAATTTCTGTTTGAGGTACCACTTATATCCAAAAAATCTTGATGGAGAAGTAATAAATTATCGCCCAATAACATTGCTTCCAGTTTTGGGAAAATTGTTTGAAATAACGGTACAAGTTGTAACAGAAAGTAGGAACAAAGATCCCAGATTACCAATATGGATTTAAGAAAAATGGCTCAACCATTCCTGTACCCCTGTATTCTCTCTAGTGTCCAATATTCAAACCGAAAAACTTTAAACTTTAAAATTTTAAATTAGCGGCAGTTTGCTGATGATACAGGACTTGTGGCACATGGCAAAACAATCAAACACAGTGAAGTCACTGCAGCAACTGACTTAACAATACTTGTCAATGATTCATGAAATGGAGACTTTTAGTCAATCCACTTAAGTCAAAACTTGTAATTTTTAATCATAAGCCTGTGGCATATATTGACAGCATTAACATTGAACCATCTACAACAGCATATTATCTTGGTATTATGGTTAGTTGTGGTTAGTGGCTGTGGCATATATTGACAGCATTAACATTGAACCATCTACAACAGCATATTATCTTGGTATTATGGTAAATAGAAAACTCAGTCAACACATTGCTATTCTTATTTATTTATTTGAAATACACTACAGAGTTAATTACTCCAAATGGTATAACTAAACTAAAAACTAGGCATAATACAAATTTACCAATATGGATTTAAGAAAAATGGCTCAACCATTCATCCTGTATTCTCTCTAGTGTCCAATATTCAAACCGAAAAACTTTAAACTTTAAAATTTTAAATTACCGGCAGTTTGCTGATGATACAGGACTTGTGGCACATGGCAAAACAATCAAACACAGTGGAGTCACTGCAGCAACTGACTTAACAATACTTGTCAATGATTCATGAAATGGAGACTTTTAGTCAATCCACTTAAGTCAAAACTTGTAATTTTTAATCATAAGCCTGTGGCATATATTGACAGCATTAACATTGAACCATCTACAACAGCATATTATCTTGGTATTATGGTAAATAGAAAACTCAGTCAACACATTGCTATCCTTATTTATTTGAAATACACTACAGAGTTAATTACTCCAAATGGTATAACTAAACTAAAAACTAGGCATAATACAAAATTGATAATAAAAACTAATATTAAACATATATAAAGTACAGAAAACCAAATAAAAGAAAAAGTTGTACAGATTGTAACACTAAACAAAAAAAAACTTATAAAATCAAACAAATTATGCATGCATGCAGTCCGATCACAATTATTAAACTACCCCTGAAGGATTTTATTTTTAAAGTGTAGGAATTAAAAACAAAACAATTCATGTTCACTAAAATATTTATTGTATGTAATTTTTTACGATTTTGTCTGTAAACCACCCAGATAACCCACTCCACATTCCAACGATTATAAAGATTGAAGAACTAAGTTTCAACCAATCCAAGCAGAGACTCAAATATTAAGGCTAAAATTTGCAAAAAACCAGAAAAATTATTGTCACATTATGTATACAGCTGTAGTTAGCAGTTATAGTTATGTGAAGGATCTAGGAAATGGCATTTTATTGTAAATGCATTAGCAGTATTTTTTTTTTTTTTTTTTTAATATCAATTTTAAACCGACACAGTCATTTATGATTTCAGGTGGTTTACAACTTTAATAAATCAGCCACAGTTTAAAGCAGTTCTTGGTGATGTTGTTCTTTGCAGTAAGCCCGCTCAAGCTGGTGCTGTTGCGGTGCAGGCATCTGGCGATGGTGAGTTTAATAATTAGATAATAGTTACCCTAATATTGGGCCATTATTGTGGCATAATTAGTCAAGATAGTAATAAATGACTTAAACAGTTATGTTTCTTATAGCATTTGGATTAATTTTGATTTAATGGTATTTTTTAATTTAAATTCGTGGGTCTACATCTAAGTTTTTAACATAAAAAATTAAAAAATAGGATTAATAATTAATTAACTGTAGTAACATTTTGCTTACAAGCTGCTGAAAGTAAAAATAATTTGAAAAATAAGGAAAATAAGCATAAAGAAAACAAAGAAAAGCAAAGGGAAAAGAGTAATGATTGCTCAGAAAAAGATAAAACTGAGGTTACAACTGAAAAAGCAACTAAAAAGAAAGGTGAGGCTGTCTACTAGCAAAATATTGTTTTTTATTGTGAATTCCATTATTTTTTTCTAGAATGTGTTTTTGTCTTATGCATTCTTTATTTTATAGTTTATTAGGTAGGAATATTCATGATAACCTACTATAAAATATTCTTTGAGTTACTCGCCAGACTTGTCGATCCTCTCATACACACAGAATCAATTGACCCTTTCGAATTTGCTGATTACCTAAAAAAGGAGCTCAAAAAACGTTTTGAAAATCAAAAACCTATAGACGTTTCAGTGAAGTCAAGCACTGTTTTAAAGATACAACATAAATTTATTAAGGTGTTTAAAATATAATAATAGTTAAAATTATATAATAATCTGTCATTTGTGACATTACATCTTATATCAAAAAATAAGTTCTTAGGCTTTTCAATTTTTTTGTAGCAAAATTTTGATACTTTTTAATGACTTGTTCCGAAATGTTAATAGATTCTTTGATTTTTAAACAGTTTTTAAGTTTATTTGTCAGGTAATCTGCTTGTTTGAATGGGTAAATAGACTATCCATAATATATGTCAACCCTGAGACCCAAACTGCAGCCAGGCCCGTGCTGGACAGGGGGACAAATCTCCCTGCGCCCTCGCCTTCAAGGTCATATGGCGCCCTCACCCCAGTAAAAAATTGAGAATTATTGTGATTGCTTATCTCTTATAATAATATAGACTTTTTTACCGCCCTTTCAATAAAGAGTTTTTGAGTTGACTTTAATAACGAGAAAAACGTTGTTTTATGGGACATTTTGTAATTAAGTTTTTAAGTTAGTTTAGTTTTCAACCTATTTAATTTGATACTAGTGGTGTATTTAAGGCAAATTGAAAGTTATATTTATTTAGCTCAATATTGAAGCGTATACTTTAATATTATAGTAGGTTACATGTTATCATATTTCATAACATATAACATATTAAATAAGACTGCTCATTAGCAATCTTTTTATCGATGGGGTTGTATCTTAGGTTAGTTACAGGTATTTTTATGATAGCTCATTTCACCGGCATACAAAAAAAAAAAATAAAGTGGTCTGTGCATTTGACCAGACCCATCCATCTATATGTGTATTTTGATGCGCTGAATTCGAATCCCAGGTCCGTTTGGCCAATACACCCTCAAAATTTTAAGTAAATTGCGAAAACCTGCTCAAATTGCGAAAAATTGCAATTATGAAAATGAAGAAAATTTTCTTAAGCAAGATTAAGTATGTTTCTTATGAATTTCGATACGCTCAATCTAAATGCGAAGTCCGTCTGGCTGTACATACTCCAAATTTACATACTTGATCAAGTTCAATAAATTTTGCAAGTTTGCTTGGATTGAATAATTCGTAGTTTTAAAATACATTAAAATTTATTTGTTAACTACTTCAAATATTGAGTAAACAAACATTGCTTTTCAATTTCTTTGATATACCTTACTAATAAGTAGAAAGGCAAAGTAAAATCAATTTTCTTATCACCCCGAGATGGGTTTAAAGTCTTAAACATGTTATCATCATGAGTCCAGAGCCGCGTCTAAGAATTAGCACACTACATGCGCCATTGGAATCCTCTTCTCCCATTTTCTTTTATACCAATCCTCCCATTAGTCTTGTTCCTTCTACAAGTCTGTATAACCCCGAGACTGGTTGGTTGATATATTCCTGTGGGCTCATTTTCAGTTGCCCAAATAATGCCTGTCTTTTGTGATTTAACGCTTCACGTTCACACAGTATGTGGTAGGCTGTTTCTTCCCACTCGTCGCACATTCTGCAACTTGGGTCCCCATTGTATGAGCCTATCTTGTGTAGATGTCCTCTTAGGTTATCGTGCTCTGTTAGCAACCCTTCTGTTGTGCGAAGTCTTTTCCTAGTTTATCTTAGTAATTCTTTCTTCGTTTTTTTGGATGGGCCCCTTATGAAGGTTTTTTTTGTCTTACTCTACTGAGGTTTTCCCAGTATTCCTCGTGTTTGTTTCGGATCCACTTCCTGGTTTGCCCTCGTGCTGTGGTTTTGGTCACTCCAAGGGCAGGTTCTGGTCCAAAATATGGTGTGGATGATCCATGTCTCGCTAGCTCATCCGCTTTTTCGTTACCTTCTATTCCCGAATATCCTGGTATCCACAGGAGAGTTAACCTGTTGTGTTCTCCCAGGACCTCCAGGTCTTTTTGGCATTCCTATGTCAGCTTGGACGTCACCTTGAGGTTTACTATAATGCCCCTAGTGACGCCTGGCTGTCTGTTATTATGCAGATCCGCTTGTTTTTATAAGCCCTCCATTTCTTTTGCACAGAGCAGTAAAGCACATGTTTCTGTTTGAAATACAGTACTATGTGTTCCTAGTGGAATGGAGAATTGTGAATTCCTCATTTTACTGTACACGCCCGCTCCAGTTCCCTGCTCGGTTTTGAAACCATCCGTATACCAGATGATGTCTCCAACCGTGTCGGGGAGATCGGGTTGCTGCCTTTCACTTGGACTCCTACTCATGTTTACATTCTTCCGTCCAGCTCGGGCCGATTCTGCGATGCTATGGGCGCCCTCACCACGCCCTGTCCCGCGCCCTTTAGAGGTACCCAGCACGGGCCTGACTTCAGCCGTCGCTTCTGGCAAGTCTGGCGAGTTAGCGAGAATATTTTATAATAAAATGAATCTTCGCCACAATATTAAACGTTTCCATCATTTAATATATTTTAGAAAACATAGTACATAGACTTTATTGTAGGCATGATGTTAGAAGTAATTTGTAGTATTTTATGTAATTTCAACACTTGGACAATATTTTATTTGTAGACTTTTTCACAAAACACTTATTTTGTTACCATTTTGAATACCAGTTACTATTAAAATTTTTTATTAGGCAAAAATAAGAAGAAGGATGACAAAAAGCAAGAAAAGAAGGAAAAACCGAAAAAAGAAACGCCCAAAAAAGAACAAGAACCTGAAGAAGAATTGGACGCCGCTGAAGCTGCCCTTGCCTCTGAACCTAAAGCTAAAGATCCTTTGGACGCACTACCCAAAGGGTAAGTACTTCTTAAGTTAAAGTCACCACATTACCTTGAGTTTTAAAAGCTAAAACTCTTTTTAAATATTGTGTTTTATATATATATATATATATATATATATATATATATATATATATATATATATATATATATATATATATATATATATATATATATATATACAGTAAAGCGCAGACGACTGCGAACATAGGACAATCCTGGAGCATTTTGGATGTACCTAAAAACGCCGCACGCATTGCTTATCGATCAATAATTTTCGGTAAACAAATTCATAAGACGCGCGTCGGCCGGCAAAGCGATCAACTCAATACGTTTATTCCTGAAATAATTCTTTACTATCGAACGCTCGACAGCTAAATTTTTACTGTGTCGATTATTTGCGACCAAAAAGTTTTTTCTAATAAAATAATAATTATTAATAATGGATGTTTACGAACTGGAAGAGAAAATTAAAATTATTAAATGGTATCACCGTGAAAATCCTGTTAGGGGAATTAGGGAATTATTTATTAATTTATTTCCAACCAGGCCGACTCCCACGATTTCCACTATTCACCGAGTCATTAAAAACCTTCTGACATTTTTTTGTTATCTCCAAAAAAACACAAACATGATAGTGTCCCAGAAGAAAACAACGAAAGGAAAATGAAGGAAATTATGGTAGTGGCAAGTGTTATTAAAAATCCTACAATTTTCATTAATACAATTGCAAAACAGGTTAATTTGAGCAGAAGATCAGTGGGTAGAGTGCTGAGAAAAATGGATACCGATCCTACAAAGTAAGAAAAACCTATGAAATTTTCTCTGATGATCATTTTAGACGAATGCAATTTTGTGAAACTGTAATGGAAATGGAAAATAACAATGATTTTTTTTCTTGGGTCACGTAAAATCACAAATTTATGGTTTCCAGGAGAATAGGGCTAATAATCTACAAGAATTGCAATTATAAATTGAAAATTCTTTTAGGATTATTACCCTCAGCATTCTAGCAAAAAATGTCAGAAGGCGTTTTATGACAATCTTGGTTATTGTTTGGCTCAAAAAGGTGGTTTATTTGAGCATCTTCGATAACTTCAAAGAGTTTTTCTTTTTTTATTCTGTGAATGCACATTAATTTATTTTTTTAAGAATATCTTCTACGTTCCATTATTTATTTGAGAAAATTATTTTATTTTATTAGGAAAAACTGTTTGGTTCTTAAGACCATAGCAAACGTTGCGGTCCCGTAAGCAACTAATTTTAAATTTATGGCTGATAAGAAATCCGATCGAAGTCGGTTGACGCTAGCTAGCTCTTGCTACTTGCCTATAAACACTGCATCCTCTTACTAAAAATAAAAACGTAGTACAGAACTAAACTGGGCAGATAATTCTTCCGAATTTATCACCGCACTCCCCACCAGTCCCAACCAAAAATGAACCACGTGAGGAAACGAGACGGAAATTGAAATACAAGCCACAAAGTTATTATTGGTATTTTAGAATTGGGTACATCCAAAATCGCCCAGGAGCCTCCTATGTTCGCAGTACGGTGCGCTTTACTGTATATATATTTAATCTTCTTTTTGCAGAACTTTTAATTTGGACGACTTTAAACGTTTTTACTCCAATGAAGATGAAGCCAAATCTATTCCTTACTTCTGGGAGAAATTTGACCCAGAAAACTATTCTATTTGGTTTGGAGAATACAAATATTCAGATGAACTAACAAAGGCTTTTATGAGCTGTAATTTAATTTCAGGTAAATTAAAAATACAAACACAGTAATATGAGATAATTATGTGTGTATGTTAATAACTTTCATGCTTACTTAACTTTTGGCCCCAATATTAATATTACCGGGACAATCGCTTACTGTGACTGTAATTTCTTGAACCACCTTAGCCTTAAAGTTCCATATTGGTTGGGAAGGGAATAAACCTAGTTTAAATATATTCATAGGAATAAGATATAATAATTTATTTAATTGTTTCGTGGGTGACTACAGCTCCAGAACCATTATGGCACAAGCTTAACTTTGGTAGTTATAAAAGTTATAACAATGAAAAAGGTTCAAAATCTAGTTGTCTTTACCCGGGTACTCCTTAAGGTGCGTATTAGTTTAGCGCGGCTGCCGCCGGAGGCAACCTGGTTCGACCAATCTCATTTGTGGTAAGGTAGCCACCTTTCAGGGAAACGATATCAAACGCCACCCGCGGCAGCCGCACTAAATGAATATGCATCTTTACATATTGCTTAAACCTTAAGCCAAAAATTAATTTATTTCTCAAAGAACTGACTGATTCCTAATAAAAACGGTGTTATAATATAGCGCAAAATTTTAAGTGTTATAAATAAAAAACAAGTTAGATTGAGTGCTCTAGATGAAAAAAAAGTGTTTTAATTTTTTTATTAAATTTACAGGAAAGCTTTATTTTTACTTTCTCTTTATTCCAAGATATATGAGATTATTAAAACTTTGTTTTTGTTTTCTTGATAAATTTTTAGATTACAGAAAACATGTTTTAAAACATTTTTTATGTCTTTGATAAATGTTTTGTCCATCAATAACAAGAAATGGGAAATTTAAATAAATCAAATTGTGCGGGCAAATCTACAGTTTTTTTAATGTGTAAATCATGGGCATAAGGCAACTGGGTTTTGTATGGGCTCAAAAATATATAAAAAAAAATATAATTTATCGATTTTTTATGAAATAAAAAAACATTTATAAAAAATGCACTGCAAATGTCATTTATCTCATTTTATTCAAGCGTCATGATTGCCAAAAACCATTTTTTAAATTATACCTCACAGAAAGAGTCAACAACACAGAATATTAATATTTATTACTCTTTAACAGATCACAATATTACTGGATATCTAAATTGTTCAGACAGTTTGTTTTTAACAGACACATGCAAGCTTCTGAGTATAAAAGTAATATATAGTGATGTATAAGACTTCTCATTGATCAAGATTATAATTTGGAGAATTCAGTTAAATCTTTAGAATAACTTACTAGGGTCTTTCATACATATCATAATGATAATTGCAAAATGTACCCAAAGAATGCTTTTTTTATTTGTTTTTTTTTTACTAAGAAAATCTGCTATGTGCTTTATCTAATAAATCGCAAATTCTTAACAGTGTAAATGTTACCAATCTCAAAAATTCTGACTGCAATCTAAAATGCAAGTGCTGTGACCGGGTTTTTAAAGATAGAAGAGAAACACTAATTACCTGAAAAACTTGGGAGAGTACTTGTCAGGTTTTGAAACAC
Source organism: Listronotus oregonensis (assembly GCA_019359885.1). Classification (NCBI taxonomy): domain Eukaryota; kingdom Metazoa; phylum Arthropoda; class Insecta; order Coleoptera; family Curculionidae; genus Listronotus; species Listronotus oregonensis. The sequence continues at coordinate 54,254 of JAHBCN010001238.1, read as the reverse complement.
AGACCATGGAATTACAAACTTTACGGCGTTACACATATTAACGTTTGTCGGTTTTTACCTTTATTTAAAAACAAGTAACCTTACCAATAAACATTACAATTTTCAAATTAGTACTGTCCCTTGTATAGTGTTCCGAGGAAAAAAATAATGGAAGAGCATAATTCTGGTTTTTGTTTTTATCTGTTGACATTTATTTTATTCTTCTGTTTTCCCAGCGGATAAGTAAAAGTATATACTTTAAAACCCCTTAACCTCATTTGTTTCCAAAAAAATTAATGTTGTCTTAGTTGACCTTGATTCCTGCGAATTCTTTTTGTTTTTTGTGGGTCTAGTCAAAAAAAAAATTTATACATTTTTAACTAATTTTAATAATTATTTGACATTTAGATAAAAATAATTTGGTGTTTACATTATTGTCATTTGCGTTATAACGAGATTTTTGGCATAAAAATAAAATTTTATTATAACCTCCTACATAGTTTTGTTAGTTTTTGGATAATAAAGAAAAAGAAAACTGCAAAATAGTAGTTGTCCGTGCACACAATACCAGTGCAATCTGTGAATATTTAAATGATAATTTACGATTTAAAAACGTTTTTGTGGGGCACTTTGAAAGCAAAGTATATGTGGAACAAGAATAAGCAACTGTAGAAGACCTTTAAAATGTATAATGGCACAATTTAGAACACTTACGGCCGAGTGATGATCGCGTTGTTAAATTTAGCAATTGTTAAAAGTTAACAATGGTTTAGAATGTTTAACAAAATGTCAGATTTTAACAGGTTGTCTACTAAAATCATTGAATAACACTGACAATGACGTTTTGTTAAACATTCTAAACCGTTGTAAACTTTTAAGAATTGCTAAGTCCATTGCTTAATTTAACTCGGCGTTTGGAAGAAGAAATATTTCTAGAGCTGCTTATAATTTAATTGGACGCGTGCGTTTGTGTATCCAAGAAAAAGGTCATCATTTTAAATAATTGCTTTAATATTTTTTGTCTATATGATTATTTTTAAATATTTAGTTTGGGGTTTATACTTTTTAATTATTATTTTTACTTTAAAATCACTAATATTTTTTAGTATGCTTTATTTAGCTGTAGAATAATCCTTTTGATAAGTCATTTTATTCATGGGTAATAAAAACCGCCATATTTTTTTAAAATATATTTTCAACATTTATTCTTTTGCTGTACTGTTTCTATTAAATTTGTACTAAAGTTTTAATATAGTTTTAATAAAGTTTTATTTAGGGCAAACTATTGAAAGTCTTTGTAGTTGTTTCTTAGTAAGTTCAACATGGCACAGCTGGTGGATTATGCAGTCAATTGTTAATGCACATAATTAAATAATAATATTATACAGGGTGTCCCAAAAGTACACAGAGCAACAGCAGATTCCTTAGGTCAAAATAATGCAAACGAAAACAAAATTAAAAATTTGACACCCTGTATATTAGTTATTATCAACTTTGGAATAAGGCAAGTTTACGTAAATTGCATTATTTCGACCTAATTTATTTATTATTATTTTATTTATTATTTCGTCTGTTGTTGCTCTGTGTCCCATTACTTTTGAGACACTCTGTATAATATAATACAAACGATATACACAGTGTTTTTAGCATTATTATATAGTTTTACATGATAACTTAATTTCAGTTTATGTATATTGGATTACAATATTTTTTTGGTCGCCCTGTAGGTATGTTCCAGCGATTAGACAAAATGCGTAAAAATGCCTTTGCTTCCGTATGTTTATTTGGTGAAGACAACAACAGCACCATTTCTGGTATTTGGGTATGGAGAGGACAAGACCTTGCCTTCACAGTAAGTAGTAAACAAGGTCGAATGTTGTTAAGTTAAGGTGACCAGACGTCCCTCTTTTGGCGTGACAGTCCCGATTTTTCACAATTTGTCCCGAGTTCCGCGACGTTTTTCAAAAGTCCCGATTTTTGGAATTAAGTTAAAAATTGTGGAATATGCACTATCTTTACCTGGAACTAATGCTGCGACTGGACGCGTTTTTTCTACAGTAAATCAAGTGTGGACATCAGAAAAATTAAAATTAAGTGTTGAAACTTTGAAAGCCATTTTATGTGTCAAATATAATTTGACAAATTCTTTTGAAGATTTTTACAATATTTTAAAAAATGACGACAATCTACTGAAACAAATTCACTCAAATAAAAAATATGTCAAGGAATAAAATATTTTACATTTTTTTATATTTATAAATTGTAATTATGTTAAAAATAAAAAAATATTATGATATTATTTTTATTCTGTATGAAAATTTTTGTTGATACCCCCCCACCACCTTCAGAGTTGTCCCGCCTTGCCAATCTAAAAATCTGGTCACCTTATGTTAGGTAAAAAAATATTTTTTCTTATTTAGATGTATTAAGGTTGTATGGGGTTTTCATTTATATTTTGACTACCACTTATAATAACTAAAAAGGATTAAAAAAATATTTTACAAAAGTTTCTTAGTGTTTGACGTATTATTTTTTGAGCATAACAAAAGAAACAAATGAACATCAAAAAGTTAAGAAAAATGAATATGTTACCTTTTTTTAATGGAACGTCCATAACAAAAGAAACAAATAAACATCAAAAAGTTAAGAAAAATGAATATGTTACCTTTTTTTAATGGAAAATGAAAGATTTATTTGTTCTGTTTTCAAGAATATATAGTTTGCTGGCAGTCCGTTAAGCCGTTTTGAAAATATTCAAGTTTTTAATTAAAAATTCAATTGATAGTAAAAATCAGCATTGCCTTGAAAAACAAATAATGTATTATAAACTTGAAAAATCTAAAAAAATTACAAATTTTTAATGTAACTTTTACCATTTTTCTGCACTTGATGATGTTTTTCCTTAACTTAAGACTGATCGCGTTGAAAAAGTAACTTAATTTTATTTTCAATTTTTTGTCTGAGTAGATTTTCTGGCCTTTCATAATACATTTTATTTTTTAAGTAACCCACAAAAATACATACAGAGGATTTAAATTGGGGCTATTGAACGGCCACCTAGGAGTGCCATACCTTCCTATTTAAAAACCATATTTCTCATTTATATACCGAATTATTGATGCAACATTGTGTGGGGTGCCAAATAAGGTTCCTGTATTGCTAAAGAGGAATGTCTTTAAGGTTTTTTGTATTTTATTTGAAAAAAATATACACATGTCACACCAAACATGAAGATACCTTGTATCTTAACAGCTTGAATTTTGTGGGGACTTTTTGTTGCCCAATAATGGTTGTTCTTTCTAATATACATCCTCGCCTTGGTGAAAGTACCCACATAAGTATTTTTTTTAATTCTATTGTTTCGAAGATTCTGAATCATTTCTTGACAACTAAGCCGCTGAACCTTATGAGCGTCGATGAACTTTTGAGCTGGCAAAAATTTGTATTCAAGAAAATTATGTTTTCTCAAAGCAGTGTGAATTTTTCCCCAAGATTTGTTTGTAATATTTAAAACGTCAAGAATTGATATTTAGGGATTTTCTAAAAAATATATACCGCTAGGATTTTTTGGCTATTCGTAAAATCAAACTAACCTTCAAAATTAAGCAAAATATTTAAATCCTGCTTTTGATTTGTACCCACTGTTTTTGTTTTTGAACACCTTTCTCTATACCACATCACAGAACAGAATTCTTTAAGTCATGTTTTCTATATCTTACACCTCAAATTTACAACTCATTGCCCCTTAATTTTAAAAGCTCAAGTGTACCTGTTTTTAAGTCTAAAGTACGGAAACACGTGTCGGTGAATAGGTTATTGTTGTAGGCATCTATATTTAATTATTGTTCTAGTTTTTGTATATTTCTAGTTTTGTTATGACTTTTTAGTTAATAAGTTTTTTTGGTGGTTATTAAAATACGCCTGGCGGTACTTTCCACCTTTGTATGTGACTCTGTCGATACAATAAAGATTATTTTATTTTATTTTTATTGTTTTTCGTTTCTTTTAATCAACAAACAATTAAAATAAAACGTTGGTGATAGTCGTACCGAACTTGCGAGACATTTTCATTGTTTGCATAGAAAAGACATATTATTTAGGTTTTTAAACTTTGATATATCCCATATTTATTTATTTATTTACAGTAAAGTACACTACAGGGATAAATCCCTAAATGGTACAAAAATTAATATAAAAAAGAAATAACATACAAAACATAAAAAAAAACTTAAAAATACATACAAAATAAAAAAGCTTACAATACTTGTAACTGCACTACATACAATAGTTCCATTAAGTAAATACTCGATTAAGGGTTTAAAAATTTAATCTTAAATCAGACGTCGCCAAACCTTAGCCATCTCTTAAGAGAATACAGACCAATATTAAAGATGTCACAATTGTGATAAAATAAGTTATAATTTTGACACATGCGGTCAATAAACGTGTTTTGACAATAATTGGTCCTATGTCCTTTCACGAAGAAGAGGGAGGTGTGACGAGTTCGACGCCTGGGAACCAAGAAATCCACCATACTCACCAGATCACTCCAGTGAATCATCCCATTAACCAGTTTATAAAGAAACAAGAGGAGAGCTTGTCTACGTCTATTCTCCAGCGTCTGCATACCACACAGAAGCAATCTAGTTTCATAGCAGACGTCTTGATACGAAAAACGATATTTAAATAACAAATATTTAATGAATTTATGTTGTACTCTTTCAATCCTATCGATATGGCAAACATAACGAAGCTGCCAGATAACTGAGCAATATTCGAGTACACTTCTTACCAAGCAGTTATACAGTGACATAATGGCCTTCGTGCAGGTGAAGTGTCGGGAATTTCTCTTGATGATACCCCAACATTCTGAATGCTCTGCATACGATTGTGTCGATATGAAGGTTAAACGATAAGCCTTCGTCAAAAATTACACCCAAGTCATTCACTGTGGAAGAAGTTTTCAGGATTGAGTCACCAATTTTATAGACATTATGGGTGGGTGCAAGAGATTTTGTGAAATGGATAGTAGTACATTTCGCAATATTAAGGGAAAGAGAATTCGCTTCACACCATTTTATAAATCGATTTAAATCGGATTGTAAAGCATAACTATCGGCAGTGTCGGAGGTGAAGAATTTCAAATCATCTGCAAATAACAAGCAGTTACTATTTGTAAAGCAAGACGTGACATCGTTAATGAACAACAAAAACAGTACAGGACCGATGTGGGAGCCCTGTGGCACCCCCGACGTCACTGCTATGTCTCGAGATATCGAGTTTAGCACAACACGTTGATAACGGTGATCTAAGTAGGAACGGAGCCACTTTAAGTAACTCCCCGAAATACCGATATCAGAATGCTTTCTCAGAAGCAATTCACGACACACACTGTCAAAGGCCCTGGACAAATCTGTATAGACAGCGTCAACCTGGCGACCAGCCTCAACTGAAGAAAAAAGATAGTTCTGGAATATATCGAGATTGGTTGCCGTAGAGCGACCACTATAAAAACCGTGTTGTAAAGGAGAAATATAATCTTTATAGGTGGAGAATAGTTCATCCGTAATGATGTCTTTGAATAATTTTGGAATCGTAGAAATGATCGAAATGCCTCTGTAGTTAGTTACATCAGCCCTATTTCCCTTTTTGTAGATAGGCACAAGGTTAGAAAACTTCCAAGCAGAGGGAAATATCCCCTTATCAAAAGAACTTTGAAAAATTGCACAAAGAGGAGCAGACAGTGTGTCGCAGCAGCCCTTTAAGAGGGCTGGTGGTAATTCATCAGGACCCGCATTTTTGTTGGAATCAAGACCTCTGATTCTGGAAGCAACCTCATCAACAGCAAATGTATGATGTGCCAACGCTGAAGAAAATGGAACTGGTCCAGACGAGTCAACAACAACGCTGCCAGGCACAGAATAGCACGTTTGAAAGTGTTCTGCAAAGGCTGCAGCTATTTTAGATGGATCTCTGAGCTCCAAACCGTTATATGTCATTAAGTTGGGCAACCCAAAACTTTGTTTTAAATTTTTAATATACGACCAGAAATATTTTACATTTTCAGGCGTAAGCAGTTCGGACTTTGTGACAAACATCATATAACACCAGTCGGTACGAAGTTGCACCTCACGTCTTTTACTGGAGTAAACCATATAATCGGAAAGGCAAAGTGTTCCTTTATAATTTTTGTATAATTTATTTTTCTCGGTTATAAGTTTTTGGAGCGTGGCGTCGAGCCAAACGGGATATTTGTTGCCCTTTATACGCTTTTTCGGAACAAATTGAGTTATACCATCTTCAACAATGTCGTAGAACCGTTGAAGATGGTATAACTCAATTTGTTCCGAAAAAGCGTATATTGAAAGTGTTTTTGATTTAAATAAAGCGACGCCATAATATCAATAAGTGTCAAGGTGCTGTCAAAATGTATAAACAAATCAAATCGTTTGTTTTCCAAGATAATTCTGATTTTTAGTATTAATTGAATTTTTAATTAAAAATTTGAATATTTTCAAAATGGCTGAACGAAATGCCAGCAGACTGACTATACAGGGTGGAGCACCCCAACCGCCACGGAGTTTATACGAGAGCCTGTGAGAATTTTTAGAAAATTCTTTTACAGGATGTATGCAGACGGTAGAGGACCATCATTTAAAAATATTTGCATTTATACTGGGTGATTAAAAAAAAGTACCATATCAAAGTTATGTTTTTTAAATGGGACACCCTATATTTCTTATCGATTTTGAATTCTAGAGCAAAAATAAAGCCATGTTTTAATAAATGTCTCTATACCTAATCCCCACCCTTTTTAAAATATTTGCAAATTTATAATTTTGTAGAACTATAGTAAAAAAAAAATATTTCGAATTTTGTGAAGTGCGAGCATTTAACACATATAGTATTACCATAATAAAATATTTTTAAACCAAGAAGGCTTTAACACAGAGACGTTACGATTGATATTACTATATACGTATTATATACGTATTAAATGCACGCACTACACAAAATTCGAAATAATTAAAAAAGTAACGGTTTTAGGTATAGGCAAACCCTATTGCATAATATTAGATGGTCAAATACAGGGTGTTCCATTTAAAATAAAAGAGTTATTTGCAAAAGAACGTTCATAATATTAGAAATTATTTTTTGACCACCCTGTATAATATTTTAATTAAAATGTTAAACCATATCGCAGTAATGGTATGTTTACTAAATATTGGCTATGGTAATTTAATTCTAGTTTAAATATTTACGATGAAAACAATTTTTTACTAAAGTTCTACAAAATCAGATATTTGCAAATATTTCAAAAAGGGCGGGGATTAGGTACAGGGACATTTATTGAAACATGGCTTTATTTTTGCTCTAGAATTAAAAATCGATAAGAAATATAGGGTGTTCCATTTAAAAAAAACATAACTTTGATATGGTACTTTTAATCACCTTGTATAAATGAAATATTTTTAAATGAAGGTCCTCTACCGTCTGCATACATTCTGCAAAAGAATTTTTTTAATTCTGACTGACTCTCATACAAACTCCGTGGCGGTTGGGGTGCCCCACCCTGTATTTTTTTGGAAAGAGGATAAATAGACCTTTCATTCTAAAAAAATATATAAGGGTGTTTCATTTAAAAAAAGTTAACTTATTTATTTTTCTTAACTTTTTGATGTTCATTTGTTTGTTTTATTATGTGCAAAAGATAATAGATGAAAAACTATGAATCTTTTATACAAGAAGGTTTTTTCTATTCTTTTTAGTTATCGTTGTAAGTGGGTGTCAAAATACAAATGAAAACCCTCTACATTTCTTCCACATATCCTTCAGCTTATGGATCGCCATCCCCCATACGGTTTGAGAAGCGCCACTGTCCGCAAGAAAAGTGGCAGATGTTCTTTTCAAACAATGACCGGTGTAACTTTAAGCATCACGAAGTTTTAAATATTCTGCAATTTTTTGAGGAATTTTTGCAAAAGTATAAATTCCAATTGGCTGTACTGTACATTTTTGATAACGATTAAACAGGAAAAATATGTACTGTTTTGGGTCTTAATAATATGTACTGTAGATTTTATACTCATTGCAGTGTGAGCCCACGATAAATATTCGTTTTTTCTTTGTTTTGGTATCGCGTAATGTTACAACCAACATTGTTTCGGTATTTTCAATATCTTCAGTTATTAAACAACATTCAAAAACATTATGACGTTTTCCATTGTGAAAACTTTTGATTTTTTAGGTTTATATTTGTCATTTTGGCATTCCAAGTAAGCTATTACCTTTTTAGGTTGTGAAATATCCGTATTTTCATTAATTTGTATTGTGCTTTTGATCGTAGATTATGTAGCCCATAAATTATAATGGATAACAAAATTATTACCTATGTACAATTCTTTAACCATATAAAATAGGCTATCTTTTCGTAAAAATAGGCCAGCATCAAGTTGTCAATTCCTTTAAATCTCTTTGGAGTTTCTCTACTCGCAGAACATTTACACTTTCTCATACCTTTCCTTAGATTTCACTGAAAGTAAACTGAAAGAAGCTTCCTGGGCTGCATTTAAGATATCTTCCTATACTTCGTTTCACGAAGGTTTGTACTTTCGTCATCAATTTCCTTACCTTTTTTAACAAATTAAAAAGGTCAAAAACAGACTGAAACAAATTAATGACGTCAAAAAGGTTGGTCATTTCTTAAAATCAAAATGGCTGCCGTTCAGCAGCTGATTTTTTAAAGCTACAATAATAATATCCTAAAATATGGGTTATAAAATTATGTCATTTTTCAAACTTGTCAAAAAATTGTTTTGTCAAAAGTAAGGTCAGATTTTATTTTTATTTTCGTATTTTTATTGTGTAAAATGCCTCGACGGTATTCAGAAGGTGAACAAAATATGATTTTAAACCTTATTGACTATTTAACACAGGAGAGAGATGCAGGAATTAACCTGTTACTACTTACTGCAGTTTTAGAGGTAAGTAGATTTGTTTATTCTTGTGGTTTGTTATTGGTGTACATATTAAAATGTAAATTATGACTATATTTCTTTGAAAACGTTTGTTGTTAGCAAGGTATAAGATAGCACGGTACAAGAATATTATAAAAAATAAACCAATTTATAGACCGTCTTTTTTTTAGCCCGAAAATCGGAAAGAGTTTAAAATAACTGTAAATCGTTATATCGCAGGTATTTCTTTCTGGTTTTTATAAGGCTTAATTAACACTGTTGGTTTTAAAAATTAAATCTTGCTAAAAATGTTGTATTCGGATAATTACTTGTTCCATTATGCCGATTAAAACACCAATTTTCTAAAAAATCGGGGTTTCGATGGTCTTTCATCATGAGAAACACAAAAAAAAACAAAATTGAGACAAGAATAACGTTAAGTCTAGATATTTTTAGGCTGAGATAAAGAGAATCTTGAATCCGCCGATAACTCTGGTCCAATCAATTTTTGATTTAAGCTTAGTTTTTACCTTAAGAAAATTAAAAATTTTATTGGTGCAATCGGATCATGATGAATTAAAAATTTTTATTAGAAAACCATTCTGAACGTGCTCTAAAGAACGCATTTAAACGTACTTGCATCAATATTGCCTAACTTTAATTAAAAATGTGAACAGCATTGAATTTATATGAATTAGCTACGACAACCCTTTTTTCCAAGTAATGACGTCATTGATGACGAAAGTACAAACCTTCGTGAAACGAAGTATAGTTGTTTTCATCAGCCATTTTGATCATTATTGTTAAAAAAATAGCTCTTTAAAGATGAGTTTATTTGGATGCTGTCAACCGTTGGTAATCACAAAAAACAATACCCTGTTAAGGTTTAGATTGCGAAGTTACTGAGACTTCAAACTACTACGTTGTTTTTTTAGATTTTCTAAGTAACTATTATTATAAACTGATTTTAATATGAAATGCAAAATAGGCAATTATCTACAAAATGTGATAAAATAGTATACCCACCTCGTCAGAAAAGTGATTTTACTTGACTCTTATGGAATATAAATCCTATTGTCAAGTGAAATTCCCCTTTTCTATACTTGATACGTAATATACTATTAAATAAAATTGTTCTGTAATGCTAAATAATTGTTTTCTTTTTTTTTTTAGTTAAGTCCTGACTGGCAAGTAGATTATGAAGTTTATGATTGGAAAAAACTTGACCCTAAATCTGAAGAAACCAAAAATCTTGTTAAACAATACCTTTCTTGGACTGGCACAGACAAAGATGGAAGAAAGTTCAACCAAGGAAAAATATTTAAGTAAAGCTTTAATTAACTTTGGTTTTTGTTTTCATGTTATTCTTTCTTTACAACATACTATTAAAAATGTTTTTTAAGTACTCTTATTTGTGATTTTTTTTAAATGATTCACTTTATGGTTTTTGTTTTATTTATGTCCCATGTCCAAATTAATTTATATTTTCAATGGAATCAGTAATAAAAATGTATTTATTAAAAGTGTGTTTTTTGACAAATAATAATAATAATCAAAAATATTTTTGGTAATTGTTAAAATCAAAAAGTTTTTTTAGACGTTTTTTGTTAAAATAAAATGGAATGACCGATTTATAATTTGGCTGCTTATTAACATAAAGTAATTTAACATGTTTTGACCGTAATACATTTACAGTTGTATGCTTTGGACTCGATAGGAAGATAAAATGTAGAACTTGTTTAAATGGCACACCTCAAGATGAATTTTGTTTAAAATCCCATATAGTCCTTAGTGCCGTGAAATAAAAACATTAATTGCTTTTGCACAAAGCCATCCAAGAACAATGTAAAATATTAATTTTGGGCATTTTATTAGTAAAATGCTGAAGAACACTTAAGAAAATGATTTAAATTGAAACAAAAGAGATTAAACATAAACGTAACAGTTTTTTAATGTGATAACTTATTTTATTAGTTAATCTTGGAAAAACTCTCATTTTTTTATTGGTTTCAATAAAAAGGTCTTTTGTCCATTTTTAATAACAACAGAATAAATACAGGGTGTAAAAAGTATGATGCTCACGATGTTAATGGGCGATAGTGGAGCTTAAAACAAGTAAAAAAAGCCAAAAACATGAGTTAAAAGTTAATTAACTGTTTTCGAAATATGGCTATTCAAGGTTTAAAAAATTTGGCAGCACCAGCAGCTTCATCGCAGCGAGTCGAACGTTTTTTGAAAGGTTCTACGTATTTACAATTTTTTTAAAGGGATGTTTATTTACATACAAATAATAAAAATTACTTCTTGCATTTTTTTTTTTTTTTTTTGATATTTAATGTTGAATAAAATTTAGGTAAAAAACAATAAATTATTGTTTGGTTTTTATTTGTAATTAAAAAATTTATGTACTTGCCACAAAACTAGACTTAATATCCACTTTAAGAACGTAAATTCTTATGTTTTAAAACAGCACTTTTTATTTAAATTTCTCGGCCGCACACATCCTGTTTTCAAAACTCTTTGGTACACCTGCACTATGGACAAAAATTCGCGGTCGGTGGCGCAATGTACAACTGACTACTCCACGCACAAGGCTTCTTCTGGTTAGCGCTGTTGCCAATTGTTTTTAAATTTTTAACTGGAGGATTTTTTTTATTTCTAGATTGAACCATCTAAAACTTAGTTCATTTTATTAGCAAAAGAATCTACTGATAAGTGATTAAGAGGAAATTTTCCTATTGTTAAGCTTTTTGGAAATAATTGCTTCCAAAGTTTGTTACTTGGATATTGTTTAGACATATGTCATATAAACTTTTTGACTTGTTTTGAGCTTTACAATCGCCCATTAAAATTGTGAGCAATCATACTTTTTGCACCCATATTTTACTAGTATGTATTAGGTAACAAGTGCTAGATTTTGACTTAGGTGTCCCTCATGATTTTACACAAAAAAATATGAGAAAATTTGGACATACGGCTCTGTTTAGTCCTCTTTGGATGATTATACTTCTTTGACAATTTAGGGATTAGTAGTTTAAATATGTAAAGATTCGACATCCACGTATTTTAGACTTCATACAAGCCTTTGTGAGATGTCTCCCCTATTATTTTAATAGATTTCTTGTATATGGCTCTACAGTCTAAAAAAATATCTTTTAAGAGGTAATTTAATTCAATTTACAATATTGATTAACATTCCAAAAAAGTTGAAGGGTTGTCCAGGGTAATCTTTTATAAAGTATATGTGACACTACTTTAAAGGTATTAATAATCACAGTTAATTGACGGACATTAAAAGATACAGTATTGTCACTATAATTCTTTCTAGTTAGTATAATTGTGCACTGTTTTAGGAGTTACAGAATAAATCTAAAAATAACACCTATCATAAATATTTGTTTCGTTTTCTTAAATCCGATTATGGCCGGAATATAGATAATTTTTTATATCGTTTCGAAATTTACACAACTCGTATTTTAAACCAGCGAATGTTCACTGCACTTATGCCATATATCTAGCAGGTGTCCAAATCCAATACGTACATTGAAGGCACAAAAATAAAGACATCTCAATAGGCCTTTTAAAATGGCTGGGCAACAAGCATCATCTCTAATATCAGTGACAATTAAATGAAAAATTTATTGATGGTGCTTCATTATTACATTCTACCGTACCCACAATTGTCTTCAGTTACGACGATCGATGGTTGAAGTGTCATGGTCGTCCTAAAGGGGGAAATGAAGCCGAACTATTTGTGAGGTTAGGGGTGTTTTTCAGTTACGGCAAAGAGCGCATTATGCGGCACAATGCTCAGCATTAAGTGTTTCAACCGCAACGCCTTATATTATTATTTTATTATGTATGCACAATAATTTAAATTAATCTGTTAATAAAAAATTATTTATTATAATTTGTTTTATTGCTTATTTTTTATAAACATATGCACTGCTCATACAAAAATATGGCGGAAGTTTGGCCATGCGCACAAAAAAAATTCAACTATCACAAGGGCTATTGAACAATGGCTTAAGGCCCAGCGCATTTTATTTAAATAACGGAAAATGGTTTTATTAAGTTAATAAAACTTATAAAAAAACTTAATCGGCAGGAAACATTATCATTTATACCCTTGCTTGCAATTGGACGATAACGCTCTCTGTAATATCCAAGACTATCGGCTAGTACATCTGACTACATAATGAAAAAGATATACGATAAGTGTTATCGTTGCACAACTAGAAGATAACCATATCTGTAGAAGAAAGATCGCTACTTACTTTAAGGTAGGTAATTATAAATAAAATCTTAACAGTAACATTTATATTCACTTTTAAAATGTTAATCTACGGTTTAAACCAAGGTATTGTTACGGACTTTAGTGTTTAGTTAATAGAAATGTAAAAGGTTAAAATTATTTTATTTAGGTTAATAATTTATTAAAAATAGGTTACCCTAGTTTTTCCCTTTTTCTGAGGGCGCTGGAGACATCCATTTTATACTTTTCTTACATCCTGTAGTTAAAAAATTCTTCCAGCTAATTCTAGACTTTTCCATTCTTTTTCACTTTACTATAAAAAGCGCGAAGGAAGTCCGCACGGGCCAGTTTAGTTTTGTATTTCAAGGAGATAAGAAGTTGACAGATAGTTAAAGGTTAAACAGTTGTCACAATTACGTTACGTTGAATTTTTGTTACCATAGAAACGTTTGTGAACCTGATTTGCAATAAAAAGGTGTAAAACCAGAATACGTGTTTTGTACACGTTGGCGCGTTTTTGATGGATTTTCAGGGTATTTCGAAATCTATAAGAGATAGAACAAATCTAATGGCACGTTCTTGGGTTTAATTTTTAAAACAACTGCAACGGTAAAAAAATTCACGAATAATTTGATTAGTTTCGGAGATACAGGGCGTTTTTCAAATTTTGCGATTTTAGTACACCTCTGTATCTTGGTTGTTAGTAAAGCTAAAATAAATTGCAAATATATTTTGCAATTTTTCCAGTAGATCCAGTGGCGTACCTTATTATATCAGTTACGGTTTCAAAAATATAACCCAAAGTTTCCTTTTTTAAATGGGACATGCTGTATATTGTTTGACTTATCTGCTCCCTAATAATATTACCTATCTATTGATACCATACACTTTATATTTATTTTTAAAGAAACAAGTTATTTAAAAAAAAATAAGAAAAACCTCATAAGAGTTAAATTTTGCACACTCTGTATTAAATCTACATTTTAATAAACTCATCCATTCCTAAGTTAATTTTTTATAAATATATTATTTTAAAATTATTTGGCAATTGCCATTTTTTATTTATTCTTTATTTCAATTAACTATGTACGCATCTTGTTTAGTAAAATTCAAGTTGGCTTAGAAACAAATGATCACTGCAATATTTTGTACAATATTTAGGCAAGAAATAAAATAAAATAAATTTTAATTTAAATGAAATACGAGTAGAGTTTAAAAACTTTTAACTATATATTTTTAAAATTTATATAGAAAGCGGAAAAAAGTGCAAACGCTTTACAGATATATTTCGCTAGATATCGAGAAAGAAGACAAGCATTGTTAGTTTTAAAATACTAGATGAAAACCTAGTGGCCTATTTATAGGTAAGAACGTAATAAAAAAATAAATACATAAATGATAAATAATAAAACAAAACATATTAATAAATTATACAATTTCATACAAGGAATGTAAAATTTAAATACTGGATTAAGGTTCTTTGTCTTTTTTCATAAATTACGTTTTTTTTCCACAAATAACATTTTTTTTGAAAATAAATACATAGCTTGTAGTATTAATAATGAGGAAAATTTATTTTCAAACGTATAGTGAAATAATATATATTTTTTTTATCTTGGGACAGTCCAAGAAGGCTGATGCCTAAGTACTAACGTACCGTGGGTGTCTTCAGTGTGGTGAAAGAGAGTTTGTTCACACGGGACTTAAATTTTTGGAGATTGGGAGGAGAAGGAAAAACTTCTGCGGGCAGCAGGTTCCATAGTCTTGACACTCTAGGATGAAGGAACGAAGAAAGCGGGAAGTTCGGGGCCTCTCTAACTGAACTGTAAAAGGATGCATAAAAGTTGCACTACGTGTTGCCCTGTTGGGAGCTGCCAGAGAAGGAATTATACTGGCCAACTCCTCTGAGCAGAAGCCGTGAAAATACCTATAGAAGAGCGACAGATCCCCTACAGCTCGACGGTGGGCAAGAAAAGGAAGCCTTTCTGTGAGCGTTGGATCATTAATAAGACGAACGGCTCTTCTTTGAATGGAGTCCAGAATGCTAAGTGTTATAGGGGACGCCATTCCCCAGACATGAGAACAATATTCTAAAGAGGGTCTGATTTGGGATACATACAGAGTGTACAAATTGGAAGAAGAGAAATATTTTCTGGCTCGGAAGAGAAATCCAATCCTTTTTGAAGCTGCCGAAGCTATGGATAAAATGTGTTTGTGCCAGTTGAGTTTATTCTCAAAAGTAACGCCGACGAGATTAAACGACTCTTTGTTCTGCAGAACTTGGCCGCTCATATGTAAGGGATGAGCATTTGCAGACTTTTTTCGCGATGGGATTGATTGTGGAAGAGAGAAGATCGTTAATGTGTAGAAGAATCAGCGTGGGTGTCAGCACTGAGCCCTGGGGCACCCCAGCATTAATTTGGTAGAAGCTGGAGGAATGACCATCTACACTAACTGATATACGTCAATTAGAAAGGAAACTGGAAAGCCAAGAGCAAAGCTTACGTGGAAGAACGTAAGAAGGAAGTTTGTTAAGAAGCCCGTCATGCCAGACCTGATCGAAAGCTTTGGATATGTCAAGAGCAACAATCTGGGATTCAGCAAGAAACTCAAGGGACTTGTTCCAGTTGTGTGAGACAAAGGAAAGAAGATCAGCTGTGGATCTACTGTGACGAAATCCATATTGTCTATCATGTAAGATCTTATGTTTTTCCAGATACTTTAAGATTTGGGAATTAATGAATTTTTCCATTACATTGCAAACAACTGAAAGAAGAGATATAGGTCTATAGTTGGAAGGGAGACTTTTGGATCCTTTTTTGGGGACAGGTTGCACACGTGCAGCTTTCCAACTCTCCGGGAAAATGCCCGTGTCGTAAGAGATTCGAAAGCGTCAAGTTAAAATGGGTGCAAGCTCGGGAGGGTCCGTTAAGTTGGCCCCCACCCACGGGAAGCACATAATCGTCTCCCGAAATCGGGGGGGGGCCAACTTAACGCTAGCCCCCCCCAGTTAATATTTTTTACCCAAAATGCTAGCACACCAAGGTTGTAGCTAGCACAACCTAGCACAAACACTGGGTCAGCTAGCACAACCACAGGAACCACATAATCGTCTCCCGAAATCGGGGGGGGGCAACTTAACGCTAGCCCCCCCCAGTTAATATTTTTTATCCAAAATGCTAGCACACCAAGGTTATAGCTAGCACAACCTAGCACAACCACTGGGTCAGCTAGCACACCCACAGGAACCACATAATCGTCTCCCGAAATCGGGGAGGGGGAAACTTAACGCTAGCTCGTCATCATTTATATTTTTTACCCAAACCAAAATGGCTAGCACGGCAAGGTTATTAGTCGATATAGGTAAGTATAAACGAGTTTATACTATATATATATATATATATATATATATATATATATATATATATATATATATATATATATATATATATATACACACATCAAAATAATCTAGGGAACAAGAATTAAAATTGTTATAAATTTTGTAGTACCCAATAAATTATCATGAAAATTCCTGTAGATAATTACTTACTACTTCCTTCGTTTAGGAGTATCTCTAAAAGCCAGAATTTTTTAGAAAGAAAATTTAATTTCAATAAAAAAGTAAAAAAATGAAAATTACTGAAAATAGTAATTCTACACAAGGTCAAAAAAAAGTAATGTTGTTTAAGTTTATACACTTGTCAGTAAGTAGTGTGACCTCCCCGTGCATTAATGACAGCCTCGTATCTGTTTGGCATGCTTGAAATAAGGTTGTCAATTTCCATTTGGGTTGTATTATTCCATAAGTCAGAAAGACAATTGAACAGCTGTTGTCTTGTTTGCAAGTGCATTTGTTGATGGAAAAGCCTTCGTCCCATTGAATCCCAAAGGTGTTCTATAGGATTCAGGTCTGGGGACAAGGCAAAACATTGATGTGCTCAGTTTCCAAAAATTCACGTACCACCCGAGCAGTGTGTGGACGGGCATTATCCTGCAGGAGTTGAAAATTCGGACCGATTGCTGCAGCATATGGAAGCACAACAGGTTGCAAAATGCTGTCACGGTAAGTGATGGCATTTAAAAAGCCCTCTAACAGAACGAGATCAGTTCTTCCTCCGACACGAATTCCGCCCCACACCATAACTGTGCCACCCTGGTAGCTGTGAACTTCCTGGACGGCAGCAAGGCGTTCCACATTTCCTGGTCGTCTCCACACACGAAGTCGGCGTGAATCAGGATGAAAACCGAAGCGAGATTCGTCCGTGAAGAGTACATTACGCCATTCTTCATGTCGCCAGTTTAGATGTTCGTGTGCCGATTCCAGTCTCATAGCGCGGTTGCCTCTTGTTAACGGGGGAACACGGAGCGGTCGACGAGCATAAAGGCTGAAGTCGTGCAATCTGTTTCTGACAGTTTGGCTGCTCACAACAACATGGTGTGTGCGTTCTAGCTCATTTGCTAACTGACCTGCAGCAACTGTTCGATCTCGTAAAGCCTGTAATCGAATAAAACGATCGTGTACAGGGTCGGTAACTCTCGTACGGCCGGTATGCCGTTCTCTTACATCTCCGGTCTCACGGTATTTTGTCATTAATCGACAAATCACACTTGCTGATGTGTTAAGGGCGCCTGCTACTGCTCTATAATTTGAACCCGCTTCAACCATCCCTACTGCTCGCAACTGCTCTTCGCGCGTTAAATGTCGTCGTTCCATTAGGATAATTAAACTAAACACTAATTCAAATACCGAAAGTCACGTTTTCACTTCGTAGAAGCAGGCACCAAAAAGAAACTGATACGATATTTTAACAAGAGCAGTACAACTTTTTTTATCCACATTCCATAAAAATTGAAATAATGTGTATTGTAAACAACAGTATCACAAATATACACAGAAATTTTGATGATAATATATTGGGTACTACAAAAGTTATAACAATTTTAATTTGTTCCCTAGATTATTTTGATGTGTATATATATATATATATATATATATATATATATATATATATATATATATATATATATATATATATATATTTTCCTTAAAATAAAAATTAAAAAGAGCATAAATAAATTTACTCAGTCAGGTACTGTACTGTGGAACAGTTCCTAGATTATTATATAGATCCTGCGCTGTAGAAATAACAAGATATGTCTCTTTCTTTCACATGTCATTAATCTCGCATCCCTTTCTAATTGAAGTTTTCGAGTAACGAATGTCGGTGATCCATTCAGATAGTTTTATACATTCGATCACGTCTGTCAGAACTTTTAACCGCGCTTTTCCGCGTGTTCTCATTTCGGTTCTCTTTTAAGTTTTTTAAATAAATTTTTTCCCTTAAAGATGTAGTTTTTAACATACATATGGAGATAAATCTTGATTATCCGCATGGATATTGCTTGTTTCCACATAGCAACCCACTTTGGTGAGTTAAATCTTGTTAAGGTTTTTAGGTTAGTTTTTCTAATTGTAAAAACTTTATTTTTAGTTAGTCCTGAGGAAGGGAGAAAATAATAAACTCTCGAAAGCTTGACAAAACAGAAAAGGGTTTCATTACTAAATCCAGGCCACCAATCCTTTTTCAATAATTTAAAAAAGACTGCATACCCACTACTCTGGTTTAGATATATGTATATATATATATATATATATATATATATATATATATATATATATATATATATATATATATATATATATATATATATATATATATATATATAATATAATTTTTAGAAAAATTACATTTAGTAATAAACATATACGTATTATTATTCTCTAGTTCTAGTTATCGTTCTCTATTTAACCAATGTGCGAATTCTGAAGAAATCCAGACCAGTGTTGCCAACCTCCAGGGTCAGAACTATAGTACAATTGCGAGATAAATTAAGGTACCTACATATATTACAAAAAATTATTGTACATTTTTTTTGGATAACGCTAATTATTTGTCTAAATGTACTTATGTACATCCATATGGTTTTCACTCTAGCTGGTAGGATATGTCATAATGTCTGATGATTGATCATCCATCTCTGCCTTATTAGTAATGTTACACAGTATTAAAAATAGCATTAAAACGCCTTTCCTAACCTATTTCCAAATATATGTGTCCTATAATATGGTCTTTGAAAAGAGATGTGAAGAAGTTATTGTAAAAGTATATCTAGAAAATAGAATTTTTTTTAATAAAAGACAAAATCTGAGTTTACAGTTAAATTATGATACAATACGTGTATCATGTTATGGTACATTTGGCAACGCTGTGTATTTATATTAATCGGGGAGTCCCCAAGGCGTAAGGCATTGCTGACACTCGAAAATACATATTCTGCATTCCTGTTAATGTTTGTGCGGTGGCGCTGGCGGTTTAAATTATATTTAATTGCCTATAACTGTTTTTGGCAACATTTTGTTTTGCGAACGTGTTCTTAAAAGTTTTATTTAACTTGCAATGTTTGTATGCATGTTTGGATCAAAATCTTGCCGGCTGAATTAGAAATAATTCCTCTTAATCGATTTGGCTGAAATTTCACACACCTTTAGTTTCGGTGATAATGCAATATTATAATAATTTGATAATATACAGGGTACCCCGAAATAATAGTGCAACCCGAAATATTTTTTAATTACTTCTATAGGTACACGGTGTTCCGAATTCGAGGGCCCACGTACCATGGATATCTCGGCAACGGTAATAGATAGATGGATAGTTCAAATTTGGCAAAGTTGCGTATTTATAGGCTCAATAATTTGCTGTTAAAAAACTCTTATAAAAATTACCATGTACGTTTGGTAATTAAAAAAAAAAACGAAATTTAAATTTTGGTTTTTACTGTTTAACTTATTTATTTTAAAAGCAATTAAAAACCTGGGAAACGAGTGTCAAGGCAACTTTTTCCGCTCTACAAGATGGCGGTTACAAATTATAGATTCGACGTATTGTCTTTGAGTTTTTATCGTCAACTTTGTTAATACGGCCCTAGATTTTTTATTATGGAATTTAAGAGCTTCTAAGATCTCAAAACTAATGTATCGCGCTTATTCAAAAAAGTGCTATTATTGGCATTTTCCGTAAGAAGTTATGTGGTAAAGAGAGACAGAAAACAGTTCTTTAGTAAGATCTTACCATTAGGAACTTATTAAAATAGTTTTTCGATTAATTTCTACACATCATTGGTTTCGGGACATTTTCGGCTCTTGAAATCCATAATAAAAAATACAGGGCCGAATTTAAAAAAACAAAGTTGATAATGAAACGTCGGACTTAAAATTTCTAACCTCCATCTTGTAGAGCAGAAAAATTTGCTTTGATGTTTTTTAGCAATAACTATCTTGTGATTGATGATGTATGGGTACAGGCAGCGGCGGCCTTAGGGGGTGGCGAACAGGGCAATCGCCCGGGGCCTCGCGCAACATCCCAAGCAAAATTTTAAAAATATAGATATGTTATATTGTATGAATAGAAAAGTTTTTGAAAAAGCTTTAAAAACTACATTATACATACATACATATATACATATATATATATATATATATATATATATATATATATATATATATATATATATATATATATATATATATATATATATATATATATATATATATATATATATATATATATATATATATATATATATATATATATATATATATATATATATATATATATATATATATATATATATATATATATATATATATATTATATATAATCGGAATTTACACAACAGTAGTTTTATTTTTCAACGGGACTGTAAAGGAATGTTTTTTTTTAAATTTAACGATTCGGCTTTTAGGACATCTGAGTTACATAAACCATTAAAACATTGTCGTCAATTCAAATAAAAATATGAATTTAAAAAATCAAAAAAAAAACAACTGCATATAAAGACAAGTAATTTTAAAGGAAATCAACTAAAGACTGAACCAATATAAAAATTAATGGCAATCTTAAAACATACCGATAGTTGTCCATCGGAAGAATTTTTTTTTCATTTTAAACAATGGCTTAACACAGCCGCCATATTGTTTTTTTTTTGACATAACATACTTTCTTGGAATCCTCATGATGAAACCATTAATTTAACTCCCATATTGCAATATTCAAACAAATACTTTTTTTTTACTTTAAACAATGGCTACACACTACCGCCATCTTTTTTTAACGTATCATATTTTAATAGAATCCCTATGATGGGACCTTTAATTTAATACCCATATCGCAATATTCAAACAAATTTTTTTTTCCAGTTCAAACAATGGCGTATCACAGCCGCCATTTTTTTTTTTTACTTCACCCACCTAAAAACACTTAGACTATTAGGACGAATCGAACGTGACCTTAATTATACAAATCTGTCCAGCCGTTTGGCAGATAACAGGTAAAAAAACGTAAGTTTCCCCCTCCCCGAGAGACGATTATGTGGTTCCTGTGGGTGTGCTAGCTGACCCAGTGGTTGTGCTAGGTTGTGCTAGCTATAACCTTGGTGTGCTAGCATTTTGGATAAAAAATATTAACTGGGGGGGGCTAGCGTTAAGTTGCCCCCCGATTTCGGGAGACGATTATGTGGTTCCTGTGGTTGTGCTAGCTGACCCAGTGGTTGTGCTAGGTTGTGCTAGCTATAACCTTGGTGTGCTAGCATTTTGGGTAAAAATATTAACTGGGGGGCTAGCGTTGTGCCCCCCCCCCGATTTCGGGAGACGATTATGTGCTTCCCGTGGGTGTGCTAGCTGAACCAGTGGTTGTGCTAGGTTGTGCTAGCTATAACCTTGGTGTGCTAGCATTTTGGGTAAAAAATATTAACTGGGGGGGGGCCAACTTAACGGACCCAGCTCGGGAGCACATTTTTTTAAGACGATTGCTGGTATGCCATCCAGCCCAGACGATTTTTTAGTATTAAGAGAAGAAAGAATACGCTTGATCTGTTTAACTTTAAAAATTATATCGGACATTTTATGAGAAACAGGGACAACTGTTGGAAGGGGAAGATTAGTAGGAGGATCAAGCGTAGAATTGGCAGCAAATTGTTTGGCAAATAGTTCGGCTTTTCCTTTGGAGGTAGAGACAATTCCATCTTCAGAGATTAGGGGTGGAAAAGAATTTGTGCAAAAGTTCTGACTAATATTTTTGGCAAAGGACCAGAAAGCTTTACTGCCATTTGAGCAAGAGAGAACTTTAACTTTTATTCGATTGTTAAAATGGTCTTTTGCTTCTGAAAAGGCGCCACCCTGTACATATGCCTTCCTAATCTGTTGTTCCTGTTTAAATGCAAAAAGTGCAAACTAACAGAATAATGCCCATACAAAATTTTAAAAATCTCTAAGGTCTTCTTGAAGTTTAACGATCTAACAAAGTTATTAAGTTTAACACTTCCATCATTTTCTCATAACATTGAGTACAAATACTTAGACACATTTTGGTGATTCTTCGTTGGAATTGTTTAAGGGCATGTATGTTTTTAACAAAATATAGATTAGTTTCTCTTAGTCCCTAAGGTGAAATAAAATTATCATAATAAAATAAAACCAGTTAAAATAAAACTTAATAATTTATTTAGCTTTAAAGCTATTTTTTAGTATATATAAAAGTAAAATACAAAATTAAAATATAAAAGCATAATTGTATTTTTAATGTTAGGTAGATTCTTCAGAAACCAGCATGTGGTGTTCGGCGGATAAACTCTAAAACAAAAAAATAAATAAGTAGTAAAATAATTTAGTAAAACATCCTACTATTAAGGCGGAATTACATTGCGAGAAACTTTTTTGCGCATCAAATATTGCCTTTTCTAGACCTCGGAGTCACGATGAGCGAGGACAATGCAGGACTAAGCAATACTCAGTCGGTTTTTCAAACCATTAGTGTTTCGCTCTGCTACCCCGTGCCGTATAGACTTGCCTTGCGATTAACCAAGAGCAGTCAATTTAATTAAAAAAATCTAGAGAATAATGTCTCGCATCTTTCAATGTTGATTCGCGGGCGCTTCGGTGTCGTAATTTGCTAGGATTACGCGCATCAGATGCGCGAGGAAGTTTCGTGTAAGAAATCCCACCCTTTCTAGTATATAAAATTTAAAAAATATTATTTTTTAGTTCTGTAACGTATTCAATAGTAAATGAATTTATATGTATGGCCCGCATGGCTCTAGTATAATTTAAAAAATCATTTTTAAAAATATTTGATCAGAGAATCCTTGGTGGACCGTACAGTAAGGCCTCGGCAACCGCGGTTTTAATTATCCGCGGTTTCGTCTTGAGAAATCTCCTACTCTAAATTTTTAATCGATTTAGCAGCAGTGCGGTGCTTTTTCGTTGCGATTTTGTGCGAAAACTCCTACTCTAAGTTGTACCTTTATAAAATATCAATATGTGTCTTAATCATTCACACATTATTACAAATCCTAGATTTTCTTGTTTTAAAGTGTAACCCAGAATATACCTCGTGGACCGCGGTTTTGCTAACGGCGGTACCCTGTCCGAAACGGAACCCCGATTGACGAAGCCTTACTGTATTCGCACTTATAATTTAAAAGAAACAAGTAATAGTTTAACAGCATTATTTGGGTCATTTTAACGAGTGCGTCTTTATTCCTTAATGGTTACAGGGCGTTAAGGAAATAATTTTAATATATTAAAATACCAAAATCCCATAAAGTAGCAAAAAATGACGGATCAGCATTGATTATCGAGATTGTAGGAAGAGATTTAGCCCGCCGCTAAATTTCTTATATTAGGTGTTTTAATCTACATGCTGTGCTACTTGTATCAGTGTTACAAATAGGTCTAGTGTGGGAGAGGGAAGGAAATGATTTGATGCAGCCAAACAGCTTAACAAGCTTGCTGAATAACTAAATTAACATAGACATACAAATATTCCGTTTCTTAAAAAATACAATTTGAAGTAAAAATTTGTTATTTTTCAGGGTTTTAATGAACACACTAGTTTCAGTACGAGACCACTAACTTACTATTGAACTTTAACGTATTCACTATCACCAGATTTTTAATAATAAAGTATAAAAAGCATTTTTATTGCAAAGAAGATTATAAACTGTCATTTTTGCTTGTGCGATGACAGCATAGCAAATATGATGCAATCCCTGAAGACCTTTTCTAATTGATCGTGAGTACTAAAATCATCCCCTTTTTAGAAATTAAAATATGCCAAACGTAAGCAAATTGTCTTATATTTTCTGCTGCAATTTTTAATTAAGAAAAATAAGTTGGAAATACATAGTCAAAATTTTAAAACATATTTTTAGATTATTTTGGATTACTTAATAACCCTTAATAATTAACTAACAGAAGAGCTAATAAACTGCTAGATAATTTTAAATCTTTAAACGTAACAAAAGTTGCCCAACAGCATAATTTTTAATATTTTGCAAAATTAAGGGGATTACAGGTTGGGCCAACCGCTATTGCTGCGTTTGGTTTGCGTCCGCTATTCAACAGGCAATCAACCCATGGCTTCATCTTAATGCCGTAGCAAAATGATCGTTAAGGTATAGGAAAGAGTAACATCTAAAACAACGGCCAATTATTTGAGATATAGAGGTGTTGTAGCCAATTTGGTAACCAGAAGCTCTATCTTTGATGAAAGTAAATTTTCATTGGCAAGGTCGGTTTAATAAAGAAGATGATGTGCCCTGGCTGTACTTAAAATAAAATTTTATTAACAAAGAAAATTTTACGTTGACACAACAAAGAAACCAAGCAAAATTATAGACAATATGAGGTTTTAATGGAAATTAAAAAACTTCGAAGCATATGCACAATTATAAATATAT
The DNA here is from genome assembly GCA_019359885.1 of Listronotus oregonensis. Taxonomy (NCBI): domain Eukaryota; kingdom Metazoa; phylum Arthropoda; class Insecta; order Coleoptera; family Curculionidae; genus Listronotus; species Listronotus oregonensis. The sequence goes on along the minus strand of JAHBCN010001238.1, from coordinate 29,261 downwards.
ACAGGGTGTTCCTTAATGATATGCGAATATTTAAGGGTGTGATTCTACATGAAAAATTAAGAGTTTTATTCATAAACTATGGTCCGAAAATGTTTTATTACGAAAATACAGAGTGGTTTAATTTAAGGTAAAAGAAACAAATTATATATTATTTCCCAAACCGCTTCGACGATATTAATATGTAGTGGCATTTAATAGATAGTGCATATTTTTCAAAATAAAAATAAATTTTATCTGTGACGGCGCGTCGGCGTGCGTACGAGCACTTACTTTAATATTTTAAAAGACAACAACAACAACAAATTGAGTTTAACGTTGAATTTGAAAGATAAGTATTCTATTGAGTTTTTCCTGCAATTTGAAAAAAAAAATGTATCGTCCGAGAAGGTTCGGTTCCTAAAGGTGTGAGGCAAAAACAGTTAGAAATTTAACTTTAGAAAATGTCTAGTAAAGGATACAGAAGAAACCATCCTATGGGCAACACATATTATGTTAAGAACAATGCTGAGAAGTAGGAAAAATGCGACATTTCGAAGATTAATAAATTTCTTTTTTCATCTTTATACTTTTGCACCATATTTTATAAAGCAAACTATCCTAATTTTTCATGTAGAATCACACCCTATATAATGTGCACAAACACTAGTGATGTAACAAATGTCATTTTTCGTACATTCGCAAATGCGAATGCAAATATCTGCTACCGACATTCGCGAATGCGAATATTCAGTTTTTGTTCAATGATATATTTTTTGTCCCATAAGTTCTAGTAAAAAATTTAATTGTTATGCTTCATTGCCCAAAGTAAAGTAAATAAATAAATAATACCAAATGATAAAGTGAAGACTGATAATGTGATTACGAGGTTAAGTTACTTTTTCTTGTAATAAAATAAGAAATGAATGGAATTTGATTTTATTAACCTACTATTATCTTTAAATTATTTTTTCTGATATTCATATTTGCGAAATATTCGCAAAAATTTTGCGAATGCGAGTATGCGCGAATGCGAATGTTTGTAACATCACTAGCACACACATACATCAATTTATATAACATTAGGGGATACTAAATGTTTCTTATTCACAAGAGTTAATTTTATTACGCTTAGGTACAAAAGGTTTATTTTTACATTAATTATAAAAAATATTATAGTCTGGTCCTAACAAATAACTAAGACAAAAATAAGATTTAAATAGTTATCCAAAAATATGTTTAATTTATTGAACAGCACAAATAAAATGTAATTACTAATTTTGGTAATGCTGTTTCGACATTAACTGATAAATGATAAATCAAGCAAAATGAACTCATTTATGATATTTAATATATATTATTTAAAGAGGGAAGGAAGGTAAATAATATATAGATAAAATTAAAATGGTAAATACATTAACGAATTATTTACTTTATAGCACTAAAATTAAAGATTATAAGTTTTAGAAAAGATATTATTTTTTTAATCAGGATAATCAAAATTATGATCTAATTTCTAAATAATAAATAATACTATAAAGTAAACTAACTCTATAAAACAAATGATTAAGATAATGAAAGTAAACAAAAATTAATACCATTTATGTTTTAATGAATAGTCCTGTATTTGTCCAACGGCTCGGTTTCCTCAATTAGTTTTTGATGGACGCCACTCAGAGCCTTTAAACAAAATAAAAATAGAACTAACCTTTTAACAAAACCAAAATCAGTAATAAAGTTTTCTTACTGCACCAAACCCTTAAGATTTTATAGCTAGTTCATTCACCTACACCCACCCAAAATTGATTGTGCAACTAAAATTAATTGTGCAACTAAAATTAAAGATTAGAACGAAAACAACTTAAAATTTATGATTTAACTTTACCATATTTTCCTTTTTAATTCTTAACCACAAAAGTGTTTATGTACAAAATGTCTCAAAAGCACGTACCAAAATTTGGGTTTAGGTAGGTGACGTAAAAAAACACAAGTTCTTATTTTTTTCTTTAGACCTTTTTTAACATAAGGGTCCAAGGATCCGCTATTTAATAAGTTTGGTATCTACCGGGTGTCCACGAAATTACTAGGAACCGTCATTTTGTTCAGAAGCGTCATACAATTTGGAAATTTTATGTGGATGTATGACAGACCCTAGAAATAAAGTTACCAGAGCTGAAAGGAATTAGGGGGGTTTTCTCCTAATCCTTTTATTTCCTAGTTTCCTAGGTTAAGTAGAATACGTTTAAACAACTGTATAATACTGGTTTTATTAATTTCAGAATGCACAATTTATACAAATTAGTGTAGGTCACGATGCTGTACCAAGATCCTACGGTCTAACCTTGCTGGTGGCATTGCTAAAGCATGCTTTATTTACATGAGTAATATTTATGTTATTATACTACTAATAAAATGATGACCTTGCTAGGTCCATAATCATATGGTTGTTAAATATAGATTAATATAAATATGTATATATATATATATATATATATATATATATATATATATATATATATATATATATATATATATATATATATATATATATATATATATATAAAAATGCAATTTTTTAGAAAAAATGTCGTTTAGACAAGAGCTGTAAACTCTATTAACCATATGCATATTTCTAATATTTAAAAACTAATGTGAGACTTTCGGTTTAACCGAAAGTGCTACCAACTTGACTATTATGATGAAACCCCCAGTATATTAAAAAAATTCTACATAAAATTCTAAGAAATATATGTACGACACGCTATACTTATCTTGACTGATTTTCACAAAAAAAATGGTGTTCGAAATTGTCATAATAACCGCCATTTTTACAGTTTTGGTAAAAAATTAAAGATGAAAAGAGAATAATGCGATTTTACTTACATATTTTACCAAAAGTTCCACAAAAATTGACTTTCGGAAATAAACAACTTTACTAATTTAAATGGAAAACACTAGCTTAAGACATAAAAACTTTAACACCTGTCTCTCATCTCTCAATGTTTTTTTGTTAATAATATCCTAAACCTAATAGTTTTTGGGATATTAATAGTGAAATGTTAGGCGGCCTTAAAAATAATGAAGAAAAATTAAACATACTTTTAAATAAATCCAAGGTGACGTTATTGTAATTTTTTAACACTAAGCATAGATCAAATGTTCAAAACGTTGACCTTTTACTTGTCAACACAACACATGAACCAGCTCTTTTTAGCGCCGGAGTCCATTATCGTAGGGGTCAACGAGTAGGGGTAATTGAGTTTACAGCTCTGGTAGCTTTGTTGTAAACAGGTGCTGTCTAATGTGGCCCCAATAAATTAGACTGCTCAGTATTTTAATTTATTACAAGGTCGAATACAAAATTTCATTATTTATTTTTCCACCTACATTTATTTTTTACAAAACTATAAAAATGGCGGTTATTATGGTATTTTCTAACGCCACATTCTCAAAAACTAGTCAAGATACGTATAGCATATGACATACGAATTTTCTTAGAATTTTCTGTTAAATCTATTTTTGTTAATATACAGTGTTTTTCGTTTAAAATAGCGAAATTGTTAGCACTTCCGGTTAAACTGGAAGTGATACATAAGTGTTTAAATATCAGAAATGTGCATCCCATCCAGCCACATATCTCACTAAAATTTCAAAATGAAGAAAATGACAGGATAGCTAGTAATTTCGTGGGTACCTGGAATATTTTTTTACAACCTAATACATATATGTTTTTTTTTATGATATATAATAATCCAGAGTATTTATTAACTTGTGATGCCAAACTTGTTTTCAAAAGTTTGGTATATACTTTCAGACAAAAAATAACTAATTAATATTAATAAATTTCCAGTTATAATTCTAACATTAAAAACAATTAATTATACTCATATAATCAACCTCCAATTTTAAAATCCCATAACTCGGTTCAGTGTAATAAAAAACATCTAGCCTTGCAGCAAAATAAAATGAAAACAGGCGCATTATGAACGGAAGCAATTATATGTCTTTTTTTATCAAATTTTGGCCGACCGAAGTTCGGCTCGGCCAAAATGGCACCTTCGACTGCAGCCATAAAAGCCAAAGATTTGGCCAAATCCGAAATTTTGTTTATGCAGTTGACGAAACAGACCAACGGACAAAGTTATTACCATTCATAAGATCGTAAGAAAAGCTTAGTAACAGCGGCACAATCAAATCGGCCGATACGCAAGGCCAACGAATTGTTGATCCTGTGTATCGGCTAATTTTATACACTTTTCTTCTTAGGCACGTCAGCTTAATTCGGCTATGACCGAAATTGTATTCAACAATAATCGGCTTCAGCTTCAACAAAAATTGACTTTCGGTCGGACACAATACTGCTTATAGTGAACCGGAACTTTGAAATTTTAGATAAAAATATGTTTCATTTTAAATCTGAATTTGCGTAAAACATAGTTGTCTGAAACAAATGTTTAAAACTGCTAGTGTTGCGAAGTTAAAAAGTTAATATTCGATTTAACATTTGAGGTATTAGAACACTTGTTTGTCAAATGAATTATTTTGCATGGTAGGTGTACCAGGTATAACATGTTCTTTAATAAAAACAAAAACAGATAATAGAGGTTTGTGTAATAAGATAAATAAGACGGTATCCTGTGCAAATATTCCTAAAGAACTACGACCGCAATGTATTAAAAAAAACAAACTGAACAATGATTCATTATTAAAACCATCAGTTTTGATAAAAACCTTAAATTCATGTTTGCTTTATGTTTTTGTGTTCTAATTGAAAAAAATCACAATATCAGCAAGTAGAGAAAATTTATTTATTACTTGCGTGTTAGTATTTAAAGCAGACCCATATTTTAGAAAAAAATAACGAATACCATCCTATCTGACGTTTTAAAGTTCTCATGCAAAATAAGAAAAAAATATACATGTTAAAATGTGTCTTTTCGTTGTGTAATAGGAGACCACATATTATTGTTTCTCTGAAAACTTGAAAACAATTGATATTTATAAAACACATTTATACTCTTTTTATTAATTTCAATATTTTTATTTTGGGCAGTTTATTAAAAATTCTAAAAAATTAAAATAAGTAACACAAGCAATAATTCCCAACTAAAAATGACGTTACCTTTAAATTAATCTTGAAAATACCAGGTACAATTAAAAACAATACTGTATAGGTTTTTCCTTAGTCAAATCGTTAATAAGTAAATTGACTTCCGACTTACTCTGAATAAATATTTAAAAAAAAAGATAATTACCCAAAAGCACTAATTTCCAAAACCAAGAGAATAACAATATATGTTAGAAATTTCTAGTATAAATAATAACTTTACCTTAAAGTACTTAACAGTCTTAACTCTTAATTCTAATGTTGCATCTTCATCACAAATAATAAGCGTCTGTGGGTGTTGCTGGAATGCAGATACTGTCCACATGTGATTAACACCTTCTTCAATTGCTTTGTACAAGGCAAAGGCTTTATGAGAACCAGTTATTAAAATCATAACCTAAAATGATTCGACAGATTAAAAAAAATATATTTTATTGTTATAAATAACTAACATTTATTGTGTTATCTTAAAACAGCAATTTTTTTCTAAAAATTCTAGAAAAATGGTTTATTTAAAGATGTTTGAATGAAGAACTTGCTGAATAAAAGGCATACAAAATGACTTTAAATCTTTTCTTCCAGCACGTAGTAAACAAAAACATTGAAACGTAAATTTATAAGTAAATTCTATTTAATCAACAACGGTATTAATAAGGGAGATTAATGACAGGGTTAAAATCATTTTTTCGGGATGTATTTCGATTTTAGGCAACCCACTCGTCAGATGTTGTATTGGTTGTAATTCGAATGACAAGGATAGACTTCATGTTTGTTTTGTGTATGATTAGGTGCCTATACTATAATCGTTTATTAATAGAAAATCATGCAGTAATGGAGGCTTTTAATAAATGATTTTGTATACTATCATACTTATACATATAACCTAAAAAAAAAAAAATGAAAAAGCTGTCAATGCTTCTGTGACAAAATTTTCACCGTTTTCAAGATGTCTCCGGTAGGGTAGTGGTCAGAGTTTTGGCTCGCGGGCCCGGCGATCCGGGTTCGATTCCCAGTGCCGGAGAGACACTTTTAGGTAGTAGTTATTTAAAAATAACGTCCGTGGTGGCACTACCGCGTTGTCTAAAAAGTGCTGTGAAATGCAACGTTTGCATGTTTCAGTGCTTGGACAACGTTGACGGAACAACTGGGAAGAAATGGGTTAAACACCGGAAAACCCTGCACTCACGGTACTTTGGTACTTAGGTTTATATATGTATATATAATCCGTAGGATATAATATACATATATAATAATCCTTCGTGAGCTGTCATAAAGATTAAAAAAAAAAAATTACACTATTTAAAATGTATATAATAATTAAAATAAAAATAACTTCAATTTCACTTTAAAAATTACAGAAACTCTAAGAGCAATTTTTTAACAATTATGACATAATGTCACGTAAACGGTACTATAATTTGTAGAAAGCTTTTAATAACTGGATGTTCTTAATCCTTTCTTACTTAGGGTTAAAAAAAAAACGTTGAACATACCATTTATATTTGCTTTGTATACTTATTTGATTGAATGTCAAACTGGTGCAGGGCCCGCTTTAGCCTTTCGGCCATCCTGGGCAAAAATAAGAATTTCCGCCCCAGAAATTGATTTGGTGGTAAAGGAAAGAAGGGTATTGAATTAAGTTAAAAATTAAATAAGATTTCTAATACAAAATACACACAATTTAAAAACAATGATTTTTATTTTTAAGACAAAAAACATTAGCTACAAGCAAATTAACAAATTAAAAATAATTAACAAAAAACTTTTTTGCAAACTTTCAACTCCGCGCAAAATTTTTAATTATTTTTTTAAGGTCTAATTTTTCGCAATTACGTGCTTGATAGATATCATAACTAAGCCATTTAGTCGAGATTGTGTTGATGTTGACCTTAAATTTTTTAAAATTAATTGTAACTTAGAGAAACTTCTTTCTTCGGTGGCAACACACACTGCTATAGTTAATAATATTCGCAACGCAATACGAATGGAACTGTAGCATCGCAACATGTTCGCTATTGGAATGATGTTAATCCTTTCTTCAGAATAGCAACCCGACGTCAGTATTTTAAAAAAGTGACCGTATTTCTTTAAGAATACTTGTAACAGAATTTCTTATTTAAATATGTTAAATACTTTTTTTTTCTGATCATAAGGGACAATTGCTATTAGATTATTGAGGTAACATGTACTTCCAGCCAGATGGATGCCCTGCCCATTTTGCTAGAGAAGTAAAGGACTGGCTTGATTTAAAATTTGAACAAAAATGGATCGGGTGAAATGGTCCAGTTTTATGCCCCCCAAGAAGCCCCGACCTCACGTTAGCGGATATGTATTTGTGGGGACGCCTAAAACAACAGTTAGTTTATGCTAATCCACTACCAAATGATAAGGAAATTTTGAAACAAAGAATTATACAAGCTGTAGAAGCAATATCTCAGAAAAAGTGCGACGCAGTTATGGATAGCTTAGAGCCCAACTGGATAAAATGCGTTTTTCATTGTGGAGCAGTATCTGAATAATTCTAACATAATAATTGTTGTTAAGCTTAAGCTATTTGATTATTATCTAATTTCGTAAATTAGGTCTTAAATAATTATAATAATGCATGGTTTCTATTTATCGTATTTTGTTTTATTTGCCCCGTTGTTAACATTTGTAAAAATTAATAATACATCTAAAATTTGATACTGAGGTCTGGTTTGATTGACACTGTCAGAATTTATTTGTCAAGTACCTATTCAAAGGTAATATTTAAAGGTATACAAAATCAAAGGTATACCTACGAAACTTTTTAGTGAAATGCAAATTTAAACCGAAAAAATTATTACTATTTAAACCTAATAAAAACCAATATCCTGAAAGATATGATAACTTCAAACAATTTTCTTTAGTAGCATTTTGTTGAAAACTTTGAAATAAGGGTACTTTATTCTTGTAAAAAAAGAATTTTTTTACTTTTGGGACACCATGTATACAATTTTTAATTTCTTCCATCGAAAATTGTATTCTCTCGGCAAGCATTTTTCTAAAGAATGACTTTGCCTCGAAAAATAAAATTTTTGGTCCGTTTGCCCTCTTGTCTACCCCATCGCCGGACATACTGAATAAATATATTTCCTATTTCAAACATATTATGTTTCCCAGAAGTCATAATACTAAAAAATTATCAGATAAAGTTCAACTTACTTCTTTGGCGTCCATAACAGTTCCTACACCAACCGTAAGAGCTTGTTTGGGCACTTTGCTAATATCATTTCCGAAGAATCTAGCATTCGCTTCTAAAGTATCATGAGCTAACGTTTTAACCCTAGTTCGTGATACCAAAGATGATCCTGGCTCATTAAAGGCTATATGACCATCAGGACCAATACCTAAAGAAAAAATAAAAACCGAGTAAGACACACAGCGTTCATCCTGACGATTGTATTTTGCCAAAGGAGAAAATGTCTAATTCGATAATAACACTTATTAAATAAAAAACCAATGAACAAGCTACGGACTTCCTGTTTGCGAGATAAAATGCGATATAAAATGTACCAATTCTTAAAATTTAAAATTCTTAATAAAATTTTGTCATGGTACTTTTAAGACAGCTAAATTTATATAACGATTGAAGTAAGGCATTTTAATTTATCTTCAAATAAAATCACAAGTCGCAACACCGGTCAAATAGTATCATAACGCAGAAAAGCAAAGTATCGGAAAAAGGGTATTTAATAGTTATTTATACCGGGTGGTACATCGCCAGACTGGCCATAGGAAATCCCATGTAAATTTTGATACATTGGAATATTGGCTCCCCTATTGAATTTACAACAAAATTGTATTAGACTATTTTGAAGACGTTGATAAGATTAGCTCACATTCTAAATTTATTTTTTTTCTTAAAAGGCAATTAAAAGTTATTTAAGAAAAACTATTTGTAAAATCGTTGCATACCTGCTACATACCTTAATGAATCCACCAGTAATAAATAAAATGTCTGGTCAACTTTTTAATTGACGTTTTACTTTGTATTAGTTATTTCAAAATGTTTTACAGCATTGAAGAGAAAATAACAATGATTAAATGGTATTACATGAAAAATAGTTATCGAAGAGTATCCGACATGTTCTCTACGTTTTTTCCTGACAGACACATTCCAAGTAAGACAACAGTTCAAAATATCGTTCATAAGTTTGAGACAAAAGGTGATTGATTGATTGATTGATAAAGTAAATACACAAGTTGAGGTTTTGTCCGCCTCGACACTGCAGCCTACAGGGCTTGTTGTATCTCTTGTGTATTTTTTCAGTTAAAAAGGTTTGACACCTTAGACAGGTGTAGTAGCCCTTTTACTGTTCTTTTCTGGTCTCCAGCCTCCTGGTGGTTAGTGTCCACCATGAGGTTTTGGTTTGTTCTCCAGTATGTAAGTGCAGGGCACTCATATATGATGTGAGAGGCTGTCTCTTCCTCTTCGTCACATAGTCTGCAAATGGGTTCTTCTCTATAGATGCCCATAGTGTGCATATGTTTTCTTAGGGTGCAGTGTCCGGTTATTAATCCTGTCACTATCCTAACCTGATTCCTATTTAGTTTTAGTAGTTCACTTGTCAATGCTTTCGATGGTGAGTCCAGCATTGATTTACTGTGATTTTGCCTTGGAATGTGGTTCCAGTATGACTGATGTTGTGTTTGAATCCACCGAGTCATGTAGCCACGAACCGAGGCTTTTGGTATTCCAAAACAGGTTCAGGACCCACAAACATTGCTGCGGAGCCTCGCCTGGCCAGGGAGTCTGCATTTTCATTGCCCTGTATTCCCCTGTGTCCTGGCACCCAGGAAAGTGTAACTTTGTTGTGGTTAGCCAGGTTTAGGAGGCATTGCAGACAGTTCCAAACCAACCTTGAGTTGACTTGTTGGGATGCCAAAGCTTTTATGGCCGCTTGACTATCAGAGAAGATAGTAATGTCCCTGCCCTTATATCTCCTCCTCAAGTTCTCTCGCAGACAAAGTCCAATGGCATATATTTCCGCCTGGAAAACAGTGGCATATTTCCCCAGGGAAGCATAAGCATTGAACCTGGGGGTCATACCATGTATTCCTGCGCCGGCTCCATTGTCAGTCTTGGATCCATCGGTATACCAAACCAACTTCCGAGACTGACCAGGAGATCGCTCACTACCGCCCCAGGTAAGCTGGGTTTTGTATGGTCTGTGTGTATTTATTCGTTTTGGCATTGTATCACTCCCCATCTCAAATATTGGGTTTGTGATACTGCTCGTTATTCTGGTGTGTCCTAGGGCAGGCCCAGAGTACCAGTTGCCATTACATTTCAGCCTGTATGCCCCAATCCTCGCCTCCGCCTTAATAATTATACCAAGAGGGGGGAGGCTTAGTAGGGTTTCCATGGCTGCAGTTGGAGTGCTTCTAATAGCTCCCGTTATACAGAGACATGCTAGTCGCTGGAGTTTGGATAACTCCAGCTCTGCTTTTCTCTGTTCTATTTTTGGCCACCAGATAGTTGAACCGTAGGTTATCATGGGTCTTACCACAGCAGTGTACAACCAGTGTACTATGCGTGGCTGAAATCCCCAATTCTTCCCCACAGCTCTTTTGGTAGCCATTAGAGCCATTTTGCCCTTATTAATCACATTCTGCATATGTGGATTCCAGGTTAGCTTAGAATCCAGAGTTAATCCAAGGTACTTTACCTCCTGAACATAGCCGAGTGTGGTACCGAAGAAGTGAGGAGATTTTAAATCATCCAGCTTCCTTCGTCTAGTGAAGGGTATTAGCGCAGTTTTGCGAGAGAGACAAAAGGTACTGTTATTAATAAATGCAACTGCTTAGAGCGAAATAATAATGTATTCGATGGAAAAGCTCAAGAAAATAATTCCGATTTAGATGTTTTACTTCATGTAGAAGAAAATAAAGGAATTAGCACCAGGCTTCTTGGCAAAGTTGTAGGAAAGGATCACAGCACAGTACTACGCAAATTAAAGAAATATAAATATCATCCGTACAAATATCAAAGACATCAGGAATTAAGGAAAGGCGATGAGATCCGAAGAGCAGATTTTTGTTTTGAAGTTATTTAAATGGCGAATAACGATAGGGACTTCTTACGCAATATTTGTTTTAGTGACGAATGCACCTTCACATTAAACAATGAACCAAACGTTCAAAACATCAGAGACTGGAGCAAAGAAAATGAACACAGATTTGTATCTACAAGGACTCAATACCCTCAAAAGGAAACGTTTGGGCGGGTATTTATTGGACCTTTTTTCTTGAATCACAATTTGGGAACAGAATCTTTGGTAAAATTTTACTTTACGGACACCACGCCGATTTTCTGAAATTTTTACATACAGGGGTTTTTTGGGGCGCTGATCACGAATCTAAAATTAGTTATTTTCCGGTTTTGGAGTTATAAGACCTCCAAGTGAACTAACCTCAAAATTCTCCCTTCTTGAAACTGATTACCAACAAATGGGAACATACACTAATTAGGCACTTAAACAATTACACTGAAATTTACAATAATTTATTGTCTATTTTAAGTAAAAATTATCTTAAATAAATCCACTTTTCTGTACCTTGTAAGAAGATATGTGATGTATAACTGGTTGCCTGATTATAATTAAGTTGTCAAGATATAAAAAACTGGATTTATTTTAGGTGTTTTTTACTAAAAATAAACAATAAACTTTTGTAAATTTTAGTGTATTCGTTTAATATATAAGTGTCCAATTAGTGTATGTTCCATTTTGGTGGTAATCAGTTTCAAGAAGGAGGAATTTTGGAAAAATGTTCATTTTGAGGTTAGTCCACTTGGAGGCCTCATAACTCAAAAACCAGAGGTTGCCGGAAAAAACTAATTTTAGATTCGTGATCAGCGCCCCAAAAAACCCCCGTATGCAAAAATTTCAAAAAATCGACGTGGTGTCCGTAAAGTAAAATTTTACCGAATCTTTTTTAGAACTATTACAAAATCAAGTGGGGCCAGCATTGGAAGAATTTGCACCTAACAATCAAGACATTTGGTTTCAAATGGATGGTGGTCCTGCACACAATTCACGAGAAGTAAGGGAATATGTTCAAAATGTTTTCAATGGACTCACTATAGGACCAAATTACACCATAAATTGGCTAGCTAGGTCTCCTGATCTTTTGCCAAACGACTTCTTCCTTTGGGGTCATATCAAAAATGTTACAAATTTGAGTTATCAAAATTTAGAAGAATTAAAAGTTTCAATTTCAGAGGCGTGCGATCGACTATCGGCATTTCAACTTCATAATATAAGAACTGAATTTTATAACCGTTTAGGATATTGCTTAGCAGTAAACGGAGGTTTGTTTGAGCATCTAATTAAAAAACATTAGCTTTTAGTTTCAATGTATTGTGTTAAAATATATTTTTAGACAGTTTTTAAGTGTGTTTGTTACCTTCCTATAAAATTGTTCAATTATGTAAAAATCTCATTATGTGGTTCAATGTAATTACTTGTATTTATTAAATGATTACAACCATTATTTTCTCTTCAATACTGTAAAACATGTTGAAATAACTAATAAAAAGTAAAACGTGAATTAAAAAGTTGACAAGACATTTTATTTATTACTGGTGGATTTACTAAGGTATGTAGCAGGTATGCAACAATTTTACAAATAGTTTTTTTTTAAATAACTTTTAATTGCCTTATCAGAAAAAAAAACGAAATTTAGTATGTGAGCTAATCTTATCAACGTCTTCAAAATAGTCTAATACAATTTTGTTGTAAATTCAATAGGGGAGCCAATATTTCAATGTATCAAAAGTTACATGGGATTTCCGATGGCCAGTCTGGCGATGCACCACCCGGTATAATAAGTGCGGTATGAGCTTCGTTACAATAACGAGTTTTAAAGATTGCCTCGACGAGGTCCTAGACCGAGTCGGAGTAATCACACGAGTATTGTAATAAACTGATACTGCACGAGTAATATCCAAAATTTTATCTACGACCGCAGATATTAGTAAAATGATTATTTTTTTTATTTTTAATTTGTTCACGTCATGCAGTGACACAAGTTATACTTGTACCTATACCTTTACCTGTTTTGGGTCCAAAATACCAAACGAGTTTGTCGTTCAATTGCTATGTTGACAAGGCCGTTTACGTGATGTTTAATAAACAAATTATTTGACTCAAGAATTTTGCCTTTGCTATATTTCACTAAAATTAGTGCCGCCAAAATTAAACGAAAAATACACCCGAGTGTACCAAAAATTTGCCGATTGATGTTCCGAAAATAAAAAATGAAAAATAAAAACATGTCTCAAGAAAAAGTTTTCCTGGGTTTGAGACGATGTCGACGAAATACAGTTGCTCCAGCCTATGGGCTTTTTACTCAATGCTCAGAGCAGTCATCACTACAAAGAACAATTTGGGTAAAAGTAAGTTCGCACTGTTACAAGCACTTCTAAAACGAAAAAGCGAAGGAACTAAGCCGAAGAAAAGCAAGACATTGTCAAAAGGAGAAATTGCTCAGTTCCTTGACACAGCCGATAATGGGAAATTTTTGCTTATTAAGGTAAGAATCTATAGTTTTTGTATTTTCAAAAAATATCTCCAAAAAAAAATTAAAGTTGTAGTGACTTTTAGCGTATCATACTTAAGTTTATTTTCCTTTGTTACAACTTGGGCTAATTATTGGCATTGCTAAAGCTTGCAGAAAACAATAAATGGCCCAATTATTATGCGAAAACGTCAAAGATGAAGGGAAGGTTTTCCATATTGAAATTTCAAACACAAAAACAAAAATTTCCAGAGAATGTTTCCTGACATTTGGAGGATTTCAAGGAGTCGACATGCGTCCAACACTCACGGATTACACGGGATTTTTTGTAGGTTACAGCATGCCGAAAGCTATAGCAACCTTTTTAAATTTGCCACCCCCAGAATTATATACCGGACACTGTTTCCGTCGTTTATTCACATCCCTGTTGGCAGATTCTGAGGCAGACCTACTGACTGTCCAACGCCATGGTGGATGGAAAAGCAACAGCGTGGCTGAAGGTTATATTGATACCTCTAAAAACAAAAAAAATGTTGCGAGAAAATTTTGGGTGCGGAACCTTCAATATGCTACAGCTAATGCCGATTTTCCAGGCATCAACCCAACAAGGCAGAGCAGCAGAAAATTTCGCAATCAGCACCTCGCTCACCAATCTAATTATGGAACCTACCTACTTTCCAAGGGTTCCCACCCATAATTCTAACCCCCTAGATCTCTTTCTTACCTCCACCCCCGAACTCTATCAAGCATCAGTAACTGCTCCCCTTGGTCGCTCTGACCATGGTTTGGTCACCGTATCATACTCCACTCATTTTGAGGCATCTGAAAGCATGCCGCCACGTACCGTCTGGCACTACAATTCGGCCGACTGGGATGGTCTAAGAGATTTCTTTGCCAGCTACCCTTGGAATCCTCCCTGCTTTTCCACCCAGGATCCTTCAGAAATATGTAAACAAATTACCGAAACAATTCAACTAGACATTGAGACCTATATTCCCCACACTAAAAAGAACCCCATAACTTCAAATCACAAACCGTGGTTTTCTAAATCCTGTGACAAAGCCAGACTTTTTAAACTTCAAGCCCACAAAAAGTTTCTTCAAAACCCCAATCCCGAAAATCGACAGGCTAGCATCGAAGCAAGAAATCAGTATAATCAGAGCATCTTAGAAGCAAAGGACCGTTTTAACAATCGAATAAAAGATAAAGTTCTCTCTTGCTCAAATGGCAGTAAAGCTTTTTGGTCCTTTGCCAAAAATATTAGTCAGAACTTTTGCACAAATTCTTTTCCACCCCTAATCTCTGAAGATGGAATTGTCTCTACCTCCAAAGGAAAAGCCGAACTATTTGCCAAACAATTTGCTGCCAATTCTACGCTTGATCCTCCTATTAATATTCTTCTTCCAACAGTTGTCCCTGTTTCTCATAAAATGTCCGATATAATTTTTAAAGTCAAACAGATCAAGCGTATTCTTTCTTCTCTTAATACTAAAAAATCGTCTGGGCTGGATGGCATACCAGCAATCGTCTTAAAAAATGTGCTTCCGAGCTTGCACCCATCTTAACTCGCCTCTTTCGAATCTCTTACGACACGGGCATTTTCCCGGAGAGTTGGAAAGCTGCACGTGTGCAACCTGTCCCCAAAAAAGGATCCAAAAGTCTCCCTTCCAACTATAGACCTATATCTCTTCTTTCAGTTGTTTGCAAAGTAATGGAAAAATTAATTAATTCCCAAATCTTAAAGTATCTGGAAAACATAGGATCTTACATGATAGACAATATGGATTCCGTCACAGTAGATCCACAGCTGATCTTCTTTCCTTTGTCTCACACAACTGGAACAAGTCCCTTGAGTTTCTTGGTGAATCCCAGATCGTTGCTCTTGACATATCCAAAGCTTTCGATCAGGTCTGGCATGATGGGCTTCTTAACAAACTTCCTTCTTACGGTCTTCCACCTAAGCTTTGCTCTTGGCTTTCCAGTTTCCTTTCAAAACGACGTATATCAGTTAGTGTAGATGGTCATTCCTCCAGCTTCTACCAAATTAATGCTGGGTGCCCCAGGGCTCAGTGCTGGCACCCACGCTGTTTCTTCTACACATTAACGATCTTCTCTCTTCCACAATCAATCCCATTCATAGTTTTGCTGACGATAGTACCCTCCACTCTAGTATTCAATTTATTAAGCCACCGTGTAATTCTGATTTTGAAAACAAGCGCAGGTCAATGCAGATATCTCTTTCACAAGACCTCAAACTTATCTTGGATTGGGGCACCA
Source organism: Listronotus oregonensis (assembly GCA_019359885.1). Taxonomy (NCBI): domain Eukaryota; kingdom Metazoa; phylum Arthropoda; class Insecta; order Coleoptera; family Curculionidae; genus Listronotus; species Listronotus oregonensis. The sequence goes on along the minus strand of JAHBCN010001238.1, from coordinate 13,357 downwards.
AAAATCGTGTTCAGTTTAATGCCTCAAAAACACAGTCATGTTCGCTGTCGCGAAAAAAGTCTGCTAATGCTCATCCCTTACATATGAGCGGCCAAGTTCTGCAGAACAAAGAGTCGTTTAATCTAGTCGGCGTTACTTTTGAGAATAACCTCAACTGGCACAAACACATTTCATCCATAGCTTCGGCAGCTTCAAAAAAGATTGGATTCCTCTTTCGAGCCAGAAAATATTTCTCTTCTTCCAATCTGTACACTCTGTATGTATCCCAAATCAGACCCTCTTTAGAATATTGTTCTCATGTCTGGGGAATGGCGTCCCCTACAACACTTAGCATTCTGGACTCCATTCAAAAAAGAGCTGTTCGTCTTATTAATGATCCAACGCTCACAGAAAGGCTTCCTCTTCTTGCCCATCGTCGAGCTGTGGGGGATCTGTCGCTCTTCTATAGGTATTTTCACAGCTTCTGCTCAGAGGAATTGGCCAGTATTATTCCTTCTCTGGCAGCTCCCAACACAGCAACACGTAGTGCAACTTTTATGCATCCTTTTACAGTTCAGTTAGAGAGGCCCCGAACTTCCCGCTTTCTTCGTTCCTTTATTCCTAGAGTGTCAAGACTATGGAACCTGCTGCCCGCAGAAGTTTTTCCTTCTCCCCCCAATCTCCAAAAATTTAAGTCCCGTGTGAACAAACTCCCTCTCACCACACTGAAGACACCCACGGTACGTTAGTACTTAGGCATCAGCCTTCGTGGACTGTCCCAAGACAAAAAAAAAACAAGTTTAACGATTCAGAATATGCCTAAGGTTGTCTCTGGTGTAAATTTTACTTTCAATATTTATAATAATTAATTTTAAAATATAAATTGTATTGTATAATAATAATAATAAAAAATGTGTCTAAAAATACTGGTTTTGTCAAAATGCGTTATGTAATAAGCATTTACCTCACTAGTGCGGTAATAAGACTCATTATGCAATGCAAATATGCTAAATTGAGTTACATAATAATCACATCTTGGTCGTAGGTAAAATTGATTACCATACTAATTAACACTTTTTGTGTTTTAATTCAAAAACCATCAAAATGAGCACAATAGGTAGGTATATGAAGCTCTACAAAATTGAGTATTAGGTATTCTGGAAATATATATTTTTTTTAAATTGTAATTGATACTAATAAGTTAAAAAAAAAAATCAAAAAATTAAAAATTGACACTATAAAAATAAAAAAACGAAAAATTTACGAAATATGGTTAATTCAGGATAAGTTTGGAAGTACAAAATATTATCTAGTTTAAAAATACTATAGGAACATAAGAAATTACGTTACATAATATCATATGTCCACTTTTTTTGGGCAAATGGACAAATTGTTTTAAATCAAGTAATTACATATTATAATAATATTTTGGTATGATGTATCAATTCAGATTGGTATTGTAAGTAACGTGATGCTAATATGCTAAATTTAACAAATAATGTACCAAAACTATTTAAGAAATCTAACTGGCTTTTTTAAAAATTATAAATATAACTTTTTCAAGAAAAAATTTGTTAAAGCTAAAGTGCTTTTGAAACAAAGATTTTCCTTCTCTACATACTGTAAGACAAAGGTATAAACCAAAACTAATTATGAACAACGACAGAAGACACCTGAAGGTCCCAAAACCATTAAAAAAAGAAGATTGCTGCAAATAACCGATCAAACGTTTTTTTTTAACAAAAAATCTTTTTGTCAATAACATATCTATTAAAAAATATATTAATGTATATCCTATATACAAAGGCACCAAAATATATTCTGCACGCAGAAGCCAATTGTCATTAAGGGGGCTATGAGGCTATTAAAGTAACATGAAATACCTCCAATGAATAACTCAATTCCACCGGACTCCGCAATCTTTTTTTCAAAGTCACTACACTCTTTAACAAGATCGGGAGCATTTCCATCTAAAATATGTGCATTTTTTGGATCAATATCGATATGCTTAAAAAAGTTGTTCCACATATAGTAATGGTAGCTTTCAGGATGTTCTCTTGGAAGGTTTACCTATAAAAATATATTTTCTTTAAAAAATGTTTATATACAGGTAAATACTATTAGTTTGAGTACATGTATGGGTAAGTCTCTAGCAGAAGAAAGGCGGTTAAATTATGGAAAATTCAGTGCCTAATCGCAGTTAAGAAATTTAAAAAACTCCCCAAACTTTAGTTATTATTTTTTAGCAACCTTATTTTTGAAAAATACGAAACAATTTAAACCATTTTCATTATGCACCTTTACACTACATGTTAAGTGGCACTCATATTTCTTATAACTAATGTCTACGTATCATTTACTAATTTTTTTTAATCGGATTTAATTTCTTAATCGCATTTTCTGAAGCTCCTACATTAAAATGTTATATTTACTATAAATAAGACCTATCAAGTCTTGTGAAAAATTATTTTATATTTTTTTAAAAATTTAAATGCGTACTTTGTTATTTTAACGATTTAAATGCTTTTAAAAAAAATCACACTAATTTGTAAAAATTAGTGTTTTATACAGGGTGTCCTGATAAGGTCGTTCTCCGGCGATATCTCCAAGCTCTAGTCTCTAGAGATAAAACAAAAAATAGATTAATTTTACTAATATTTTATCTTAAGCCCGGGTAAAAGCTATTTTAAACAAGACCTAGTTTATCAAAAGCGGTTAAGCCGAAAAAAAGTTTTTTATTTTTTTTTTTCAAATGTAAATTCGCTTCCCCCTTCTTCCTATATTTGACAGGTCAGGGAAAAAAATAAAAAAAAAAAATTTTAAAAAAAAAAATTTGGGCCCCAAAATTTTTTTTAAAAAAAAAAAAAAAAATTTTTTTTTTAAAAAAATTTTTTAAATTAAAAAAAAAAAATTTTTTAATTTTTTTAAAAAAAAAATTTTTTTTTCGGAAAAATTTTTTTTAAAAATTTTTAAAAAAAAAAAAAAATTTTTTTTAAAAAAAAAAATTTTTTTCCCCCCCTTTTTAAAATTTTTTGGGGGGGAATTTTTTAAAAGGGTTTTTTTGGGGTTTTTTTCCCCTTTTTTTTTTCCCAAAAAAAGGGTTTTTGGGGGTTTTTTTTGGGAAAAATTTAAAATTTTTTTAAAAAATTTTTAAAAAAAAAAAATTTTTGGGGGTTTTTTTTTTTTAAAAAAAATTTTTTTTTTTAAAAAAAAAAAACCCCAAATTAATCCCGGATTGAAAAAAACCCCAAAATTTTTTTTAAATTTTTTTTAAAATTTTAAAAAAAAATTTCCCTTTTCAAAGGGGAAAAAAAAAAGGGTTTTTTTTTTTAAAAAATTTAAAACCCAAAATTTTTTTTTTTTTCCGGTTTTTTTTCC